>JAHZMX010003377.1:0-32823 GCA_027743895.1 Seira musarum
AATTTAGATTTTTTGCTTCTGTTGCTCGGACAAAAGTAAAAGAAAGTCATGTTGTCTTTGTCCTGTAGTGTGAATTGTGAATAAAATCGAATTTTTTTTTCGAGTGCTGTTCAGATGGGGTTGGGATTTTCCCTGGTGAAGTGAAGATGAAGATGAAACTCTACCAAGTTTTCTTTGCCCTTCGCATGCAACTAAATACGTTCATGTTGAAGAAGAACGAAGACGATGATCATGATGAAGATGACATGATGGATGGATTTTTTTAGCGGGTACCACACCAAAAATTTAAAGGGAATTGCTAAGAAATTCTGTCACGAGCCTGTCTCTATTTGCGTTTCAATTTTACTTGCTTAAAAAGGAATGACATAATTTACGAATGATCCCAGATAAAAAAGTAAGTAAATGTGAGAAAAGGAAGACATGATTTCGTTGAGCAAGTAAAGTACCTGCATTCAGATTTATTCGATTTTTATTTGCGAAAATGACTGAATTTTTTTTCCTACTTTTTGGTTATGGACCGTATAAAAATATTAGGATTTTTTTTACAACTCTCCCATTTTCGTGGAAAGAGCGATGACGTCGATAGTGACTAGAGCACTTAATGGGACATTTACACTGATGGGTATTTACCACAATCACAATCGCAAAAATAAAATGGACGAATACTGAACAAAAGAAAAAAATGAAAATTAGCTGGAGTCATTGTACATTGTTGCAAAAAAAATTTTTTGCTTCCGAATTGTAATCGAGATCTTTTGTTCTTCTTATTCTAGAAAGAAATTGAAAGAGATTCAAATTCTTCAATAAAAATGGAATTATGGGCCCAAGCCAAGCCAGACTAGACAAGTCCAGACGCCATACCTACTTTGCTACGCTTGTCCAGATCACAATTCTCCAGTGCAAACTGGAAGAATAAAAGTGTTAATGTCATCATCATCCCACGTTTTAAAACCCAATTATTTGACAAAATCAAAACAAAAACGAGTGAGAAAAAAATTTAACCTGAGACATAGACATGAAAATAAATATATTCATAGAGCACACGTGGAATGTGGCATGTCTCGTTCTTCATGACAAATCTAAATTTAGAATCTTAAAAAACGGGGAGTTCCCCACTTCAATGACACCTGATTCATACTTGTGTCCAAAAAATAAGAAGAATCCCAAGAAAAATTCTGAGAAGATGGAACTGGTTTTTTAAAAGAAAAATGGATTTTTTCACTTGATTGTCAACACAACATAACAAACGCATTTCTGTACAGTCAAATAAAAAAATACATTTTGGTCCAGTATGAGTTCATTGAGAGGCAGAGGTGGTGAACTGAATCTAATGACGCAGGTAAAAAATAAATCCAATAAAATACCAAGACGAGTTCAAGTTTTTACTCTCAATCTCAACTTTAAAAAGTTTAATCTTCTTTAAATGAAGTTGTTCCGAAGACATAAGTCTTGTGTTTTTACATTACGTCACATAATATTTGACTTGTCTTTGACTTATATTCAATCCACTATCAGATCAGATCAAATGAAATTACTCAAAAATAAATACTTTGGTTTAAGAGGTTAAGGTAATGAAATGATAATGATTCCCACTTAAGTAGTGATTTATTAAATCGCAATCGTAATTGTAATTACGCCCAAAATCATCACTAAAAATTAAAATTTTAATAATAAAATAAAAATTCGTCATTGTTTTCAATTTACCAAGTAAATATGACATCTACGCGGAAGAATATGCAGGAAAATTTCCCAAACATAAACACAACCCCAAAAAATAAAAATTACAATTGGGTAGGTATTTTGTAAACATTAAAAGTGAACTTGACACAGGTACCAAAACATTTAGGAAAATGCCTCATAAATTCTCTGCGCTTCACGTCTTCGCTTAATATGGATGATGGAAATCTAAGCATCCACCTCCGCTCCAAAACAGGTCAGGAAGTATTGTACGAGTTTACGAAGAATTCGCGAATCGAGATTTGNATGATGGAAATCTAAGCATCCACCTCCGCTCCAAAACAGGTCAGGAAGTATTGTACGAGTTTACGAAGAATTCGCGAATCGAGATTTGCGATTTTTGTCTCTTCAATTATGGACTCATGCAAATTATCTTTCTGACTACATATGTACAGCAATCCAATCCAGTCGAATCTGCTTGCCTCCTCTGCACATTTCTTCCAGTTGTCCAGAATGGAATGGATGCAGAAGATTGCAGTGGACAAGAGTGGATTAAAGATTAGATTGGATGAGATTGGGGTAGGACATGACATGAAGATTATGGTTATGATGCGACGTGTTTTGGCTTGGCTTTTAAAGAACAAGTTTACTCGATAATTTCCCCAAAGCTAAAAAGTGGGATTTCACTTGCAAATTGGTACATTGTTATTATTGTTACCCTCTTTGTTCTTCTTCATTTCACTTGACTCATCTGATTTTTGCCAAAAAATTCCGCTACGTTTTCTCATGAACTGAGGAGGTATTGGTGGCCGGGGAAGACCGCAATAAGTACTTTTTAAAAAGTGGAAAGTACCGATCCATCAAAATCAGAAAAATCACGAAACATTTTTTTCCAGTTGAGTTGGGTTTTAAGATGACGTGACATCATAAAAATATTTTTAAACAAAATTATATGACTAGCAGCAATACAATAGCATAAAATAACAACAGCGACCTATGCAACAAGAAAATAATTCACAAAACCGAAACCGGTTTTCTTATTGTTAGTTCGGCTCGGCCCAAGAAAAGAAACTTCTGCGACTTTTATTGTCCAGAGACAATATTGGGAGCATAAGCAAAATCGATCACGAAACATTTTTTTCCAGTTGAGTTGGGTTTTAAGATGACGTGACATCATAAAAATATTTTTAAACAAAATTATATGACTTACGATTAGCAAAGGCATAACAGCAGCGACCAAACCTATGCAACAAGAAAATAATTCACGAAACCGAAACCGGTTTTCTTCGTTCGGCCCAAGAAAAGAAACTTCTGCGACTTTTATTGTCCAGAGACAATATTGGGAGCATAAGCAAAATCGATCAAGGACTTCCCAAAAAAACATGTTTTACACTCACAATCCCAATCAATTGCAGTTTTTAGACCTGTAAAGGAATCTACGTCATCACCATTGATCCGATTTGAGAAACATGAATAACTTGTTATTTTTTTTTCTTCATTTCCATCACTGTTACAGCCCGATATCCATAATTTATTTTTTTAGGATCGATTTTTATTTGAAAAAATTCAGTCGCAGAAAATCTCATTACATTACATTGGAAGACGTCATCATGATCATCAAGTGAAGATCATGATCATTATCATCACCATCACCATCATTTTGTCGTTGTTGTAGTGTAGTGGCATGCTCACAAGCTTACTTTGTTTCTTTGATGAGCGTTTGTTTGAGTTTGCAAAAAAAAACATGCGAATGAGATGTTGAAAAATGCATTTTTCCCTGTAGCATACCTGTACAGTGAGCGAGCGTAGCGTACTTACCTGATCTTCATCTTCGTATTTCATGGGAAGGAGGGAAGAGCATTATCAAGATCACAATAATAATCGCAGTAGAAGTTGTTGCGTTATAGTTCATTATAATATAATGGCGAAAGGTAGGAGAGGGTGCAATTCAATATATTTTTAATTCGGCATGTCACAAACTTATAAATAGTCGAGCAGTTGCCAGTCCCTATTTTCAGTGGGTCCAGTACCTTCAGCTCAAAAGGAGCTTCAGTTAAACAGCAAAAAGCACAGCAATCATAATCATATCACAGTTCACAGCTTTAGTATTATAGATACATAGTAAAGTAGTTTTTGGAGTTGACAATTGTCATTTTCATGAGAAAAAAATTTGACCAAAACAAAAATACGAGGGAATTCAAATAAATTAAAAATTATAGCTTTAAATTAGCAAGTTCAAGTTCTTTGTTCAACTTTATTCATTCGAGTCGAATTATAAAATTTCTTTGAAGTGAATCATTTCCGGAAAATTTAAAAGGGACGATTTTAATTTTAAAAAGTGACATCAAAAAGACTACTGCCAGGTTTAAACGTGACAAGTGACCAGTGAACAACTTTTGTTGACATTCCAGCTCAAGTTTATCAAATATTTTTGATACTATCAAAATTGACATTGAAAAATTAAGACATCGGAATAGACTTTGAGGAACTAGCCAACAGAAATCAAAACAAACAAATCTTGCATTCCTAAACAGTTTTTTGTATTCTCATACATTTTCAAGTGAATCTACAAGAAACCGGAAATGGGTAAGTTCAAAAAGAATTTAATTCAAGAGAAATCTGAGACAGGGAAAATTATAGTTCAATTTCGGACTTTTTTTTTCTAAAGCCTCCCATAACGAGGCATGGGTAACCGCGGCCCTAGATGATCACGATATCATCAAGGTGCTTGTACTGGCCCACTCTTTGAGGAAGGTTGGAACTGGCAAACGACTGGCTTTGATCACCGGACCTAATCTATCGGATGCGAACCGGTAAGCCATAAAATTTCTGTACATACCTACTTACCAGTTTATGGCGATTTGATATTAACCGGCAGTTTTAACTGTTAATTAGGGCTGCAGCGAAAAGGGTCTTCGACATCACCTTCCCTCTCGAGGCAAACTGCTCGAAACTGAATGGCTTTAAATCGGAGGATTACGCGAAAATCTTTGGATTTTCCTTGCAATTCTTCGAGAAATGCGTGTACTTGACCGCGAATTCTTTGGTAAGCTAATAAAATGCCAAAGGATAGATACCTATGTCCGAGGGAATTATATAATAAAGAGATCCATAAATCTTCCAAGGTCCTAAAAAATTGTGACGAAATGTTCAACTCATCGTGTGACTTGGTGGCCAGTGAAAATGACACGTCCGTGTTCCTCTTCAAGCCGGACCAGTCCATCTTTGAAATGTTGTTGAGCAAGGCCAAGACTCATGCTGGAAAAGGTAAATCATCTTTTCAAAAAATTTCTTCACATTGCATTGCGTGTCACGACATGAATCATGCAACGCAATTTTTCCGCTACATCTTCACGCTTCCTTTCATCCAAGAACTTCCCTGAAAGAAAAATGGTGTCATTTTTAATCTTGATGAAACACACTTGAGTTTAGGGAAAATTGCAATTGTAAATTGTAATTTCACGTGTTCAGTGATCAGGATCACTGAAATTTCAGTAATTTTCTAAGCTTTAAATGATGGCTCCATCCATGATTCCTCCTTCTTAAGTAAATACTGGTCTGGTATATAAATTGTAATTTCATGTGTTCAGTGATCAGGATCACTGAAATTTCAGTAATTTTCTAAGCTTTAAATGATGGCTCCATCCATGATTCCTCCTTCTTAAGTAAATACTGGTCTGGTGTGGGGCGGGAAGATTATAGGGTCGAGTCGAGAAGGATAAAGACGCAAATCATATCAAATTCTAATTTTAGAAAGTCCTAGTTTCAAATTTTAAAAAGTGAATTTAAAAATTCACCAAAAGTTTCCCCCGATGCCCCTGGGCAATGGCTTTTTCCCAATTCCTCCATTCAATGAAGCGGAGGAATTTTTTTTTCTCATTTCATGCGAAGCAGGTACAATAATAAGCTTAATGAGATGACTATGATTTAGCAGAAATTTGTTCTACTGCCCTAAAGACTCTAAAAATAAAAGAAAGAAATAGGAGACCTTCTTAAGTAAATACTGGTCTGGTGTGGGGCGGGAAGATTATAGGGTCGAGTCGAGAAGGATTAAGACGCAAATCATATCAAATTCTAATTTTAGAAAGTCCTAGTTTCAAATTTGAAATAAAAAAAGTGAATTTAAAAATTCAGCAAAAGTTTCTTCCGATGCCCCTGGGCAATGGCTTTTTCCCAATTCCTCCATTCAATGAAGCGGTGGAATTTTGTTTTTCTTTTCATTCGAAGCAGGTACAATAAGAAGCTTAATGAGATGACTATGATTTAGCAGAAATTTGTTCTACTGCCCTAAAGACTCTAAAAATAAAAGAAAGAAACAGGAGGGGAAGAGGAGATGCAAACCCGACCAGACGAGACAGTGAAAATTGTTTTTTCTTCTTTTCAAGTGGTGTTTAGTATGTAGGTATGCTCGCGGAGCAATGAAAATGACGGTGGTGGTAATCATCAAAATCACAACTAGGGCTTTTGTAATTTATTCAAACATTGTTTCACTTTTTGATACACTTTTTTTGCGGAGTCATTCATTACGTTGTCTGCATTTAAAAGATTTCACAAAAGAAGTAAAAAGATTTTTCTGCAAAAAAAAAACAAAGTCGTCGCAATTTTTTATTTCTATTTGAGATGAGATGGGATGGATGTTCTGAGATGTCCAGAATTAAAACTGTCAAACTTTACTTTGCAGAATCATTCGGCAAATTTCTACGGACATGGATGACCAATGAAGAGAAGGAAATGGGTTGGCTTGAGAAGAAATACCATCAAAAGCTCTCCCTTCAATCGGGCGGATTCCTTGCGGAGTGAGTCTAAAGAAATGAAATATTTTTTTTCTCCCCAAAAACCTCTTCTCTTTTACCTAAAAACAATAACCTACCTCACCATCAGCATAACCATTCATCGCACCACACCACATACATACCTACACGTAATCATTATCATCAATGCAATTTAATGAGCAAAAAAAAGATGATGAGCACGCAAATTGGCTCGACTAACCTTACATAAGCAAGCAGATCTAATTCTTTTGAATGAGACTTGCAAATAAAAAATTTCTTTACTCAAAATGACCTCTATTTCGAATTTCAATTGTTCTTCAGTTCCCACAATCACAATTGAAAACGCAAACGATCTAAACAAATTGAAAATTATGTAACGAAAAAATTTTTACGGGATTTTTTGTTCTAATTTTCTTACATTCCAGTACGGAGGCAAATTTGGCTATCATCAACTTTGTGGATGCGGGACCGAACGAGATTGAAAAGTGTATTCAGGAGAAATCCTTTAAACGCCGAGACCTTGGAATACTCGAAGGGGTAAGATGAGACAATGTTATTTTTTGTAGTTGTATTTGCGTCACATTCCATTACATCACATCTCATCATGCCTATCTAATTTTAATCTTTTTTTAAAAATTCCTATTTTCTGGATAAACGCTTTTGATTAAATGGATGCGTTTTACGAGATAAATCGAGTTTTACAATTACCTTTTGTTTTATGATCATCATAATGGCTATTTAAAATGCATGAAAACGAAATAATGAAAAAAAAGTGGTTTTTGCCTTTTTTATATTTTTTTTTGCACTGGAATTGCTTCGGGGATTGGGAAAACTAATTTGAATATGATTATGAATAGAAATGTACCTATTTTGAAATTATAAATTCATTTGCATTCCAGTACATTGTGAATGAATGGTGGACCGTGTACTCCGAGAATGTCCGGGATGTCTTAAAAGGAGATCCACGAGAGTCGAAGAATTTGGTGAGTTTTTGCAGAAAAAACTCGTTTCTCACTCGAGTCGAAGTGACGCGACGTGACCTTGAGAAATTTGTGGATGGGTGATTGATCACGATTTATTTTTTTTTATAGAATGGGTCAGGGGAGACATGGGAATCGTTCCGGAAGATTGGCGGTGGGGGTGGAATGAAAGCGCCGATTGCAATAGTTGGAATGAGTTGCCGTTAGTTTATTTTAAAAAATTGATGAAAAAATGATTTTGAAAAAATGGATGTTGAAAAGGGATTTTAAAATTTCAAGGTTATCCCGACGCTGACAACGTTCAAGAATTCTGGCAACTTTTGAATGAAGGTCGGGAGGGTATAAAAGAAGTGCCGATGCATCGGTGGACTAGGGAGAGTGTAGGCCGTCGGTTGGTGAGTAATGAACAGAAAATAAATTTATTGAAAATGTAGATACAACGTCGCCGAGAGATCCACGGAGTATATATATTTTTAAAATTAACGCAGCCTGAAAAAATGAGGAAAACACAAGCTGGATTCCTAAAGAGTCCAGTGGACGAATTTGACGCAAAGTTTTTTGGAATCAGTCCAAAGGAAGCTGTCTTCATGGGTAAATAAATAAATTCCATTGGTCGAACTCAAGCAAAATTTTTATGACATTTTGAATTCAATCAACTTTGGTTATGTAGATCCCCAGCAAAGATTGCTGCACGAAGTGGTGTGGGAAGGTCTGGAAGACGCTGGTATTGACCCCTTAGGTCTGTATGGAAGCCATACTGGGGTCTTCACCGGAAGCTGGATGACTGATTACAGGGACATCATTAAGCATGGTTCTGACCGTGATTTCTTCAGAACGTACATGGGCAACGGTATTGGGAGTGCTGCTGCACGTCTCAGTTTCCTCCTTGGATTAACGGGACCTTCCATTGCTACGGAATCTGGATGCTCCTCTGCTATCGTTGCGGTTGACATGGCAGTGAAGAGACTTTATCAAGTGCTCTGAAAGATGGGGACCACATTTGGGGAGTGATTAGGGGCTCTTCTGTTGCTCAAGAGGGGATCAGTCGTTCGTTAGGAACACCAACGGTACACTGTGAAGCCTTGGCAATGCAATTGGCTTTGAAGGATGCGAGCGTGGATCCAAGTCAAGTGACTTATGTGGAGACCCATGGGACTGGTACGAGTGTTGGTGATCCCATGGAGATTGCGGCAATTTCAAAGGCTTACTCAAAGAATAAGGAAAAGAGGGAGATGCCCTTGATCATTGGTTCCGTAAAAACGAATGTGGGGCACACTGAATCTTGCTCTGGAATCACGGGGATCATGAAAGCAATCTTGAGCTTGCAGCATGAGATCATCCCGCCCCACAGGAATTTTGAGACCTTGAATCCAGAAATCTGTTTGGATATCATCCCCGCTGAGATTCCATTGACACATGTGCCATGGCCCAAGAAAGAAGAGAGTCCCCGTTTTGCGGGTGTCAGCTCTTTTGGAATTACTGGGACAGATGGGCATGTGATCATCCAGGAGCCCCCAAAGGAAACTACGACAAAGATTCATCTGGGCCAGGAAAGGAATCTCCATTTTCTAAAGCTGAGTGCAAAGACGGGAGAAGCGCTTGAAGAGCTTCTGGGGCGATATGAAGAAACTCTCAAGCAGAAGGAAACGACCGAGGGGGAAGATGACTTTGCCAACATGGCATACACAGGAAATGTGGGTCGCTCAAACTTTAACCACAGATCCTTCGTCGTAGCAAAGAACTACGCGGATGCGGCAAAGGCCATTCAAACAGCGCCAAAGGGGGAAGTCACCGAAGATCCAGGAAAAATTTGTTTCCTCTTCACAGGACAAGGTTCCCAATATCCTGGAATGGCAAAGACATTGTACGAAACTAATCCCATTTTCAAAATGAACTTTGACCGGTGCGACGACCTCTTGAGGAAATCATACGGGATTGAGATTCGACAAGCTCTGTGGGAGTCTGAGGACAAATCTGAACTCAGTCGAACGATATATAGCCAAACCGCAATTTTCTGCATTGAATATTGCCTCCTGAAACTGTGGGAGTCTTGGGGTGTGAAGCCAGACTTTGCAATGGGTCACAGCCTCGGGGAATTTGGAGCTGCAGTGGCATGTGGAATTCTTGAATTGGAAGATGCAATCAAGCTCGTGGCAGAAAGGTCTCGTCTCATCGATAACCTCCCCCGGGGGAAGATGCTTGTCCTCAAGGCGGATCACACGACGACCACCACACTTTTCAAGAAATATTCCTCTGGTCAGCAATCCTCGACTGGGAAGAAGCTATGGCTTGATACAGCCGCAATCAATAGCCAAGATCAAACTGTTCTTGCGGGGGATTCTGATACTGTCACTGGATTTGCTGAATTTTGCTCAAACAATCAAATTAAGAACACCGTTTTGGAGGCAACCCACGCCTTCCACTCCAGACACATGAATCCCATGCTAGACGAGTATCGTGTTGTGGCATCCTCCATAAAATACAATAAGAATCCCACCGGATGCCAATACATTTCTGGACTGGATGGAAAATTGATTGAATGTGAAGCAATCAATGAGCAATATTGGGTCAGGCACACACGTGACAAGGTCCAGTTTCTGGATGCGAGCAAGGCAGCTGTCATTGAAGGTTGCAAGATGTTCTTGGAGGTGGGTCCTCAACCGATCCTTTCCAGTTTTACTTTGCTGAACAATGAAGGTGCCCAGATGACATGCCTCCCTTCAATCAGGAGGGGCACTGATGATTGGATGACAATCTTGAATACTCTCGGGAAGCTTTACCTCGCGGGGGTGCAAATTGATTGGGAGGGATTCGATCAATTTTATGCAAGAAAGAAGGTCACTGGTCTACCCTTCCATCCATTTATCCGAAAGAAGTTTTGGATCGAGGTGAATTCCTCCGGAGGAACTCCAATACATCCTCTTTTGGGTTATGTTTTGCCGAATGCCTCCACATCGAAAATTTATCAGAGTGACTTGAACCTCAAGTCGTTTGAGTATTTGAAGGATCACGCAATTGGAAGTACTGTGGTGTTCCCCGCTGCTGGATATCTTGAGATTTGCCTGACTGGAGGACACTCCAGTGCTGAGGGCTTCATGGACGCATTCCTGAATCCAACTAGACCAGTTGCCGTTGAGAATATGAAAATTGAAGCTCCACTTGCGTTAGAAGAGCAAAAGACTTGTCAGATGCAGGTGGTCGTTGACATGGATAACGACCATAAAGAGACGTTGGGCTACAAGGTGAAGATATTCCATTTACTTCAACAAGAAGGAACCACAATGAACAAGTGGGTGCTCCATGCATCAGCTACCTTCTCTCCTTTGGCAACCGATTTGGAGGAGTATCTTGGAAAATCATCGAAAATTGAAGAGATTCAGGAACGTTGTAGGGAAGAGGATCCCACTGAAAATTTGTACGAAAAGATTGCGGAAGTTGGCTTGAAATTCGGACCAACATTCCGAACACTGGAGAAGGTGTGGAATGGGGAGAATGAAAGCTTGTGCCAGCTCATTGATGCCCCCGAGGATTCAGACAAGTATGTTGTGCATCCAACCATTCTGGATGCAATGCTCCAAGCGGCGATGATCATGTTGAGCAAAGAACGCATAAAAAAGAAGTTACAGGTGCCCATCAGCATTGGGAAATTCATTTATTTGGGAGCAAAGCAGCAAGAAGGTCAGGCAAGTCCTCCATCATCTTCCCCAGAGCCATCAGAGTCATCCTCAAGTGAGAGTGGAAGCGACAGTGGTAGCGAGTCTGGGGATGCAACCCCAAGGAACAAATATTTCATCCATTGCACCACAACCGGAAATGGCAAGACAACTGCAATGTTGATGAAGGAAGACTCCACCCCCGTTGCCATAATGATGGACATGGATTTCGTGGAGACCACTGTGAAAACCATTGAGAGCATCATTGGTCAACAGAGTTGGCTCATGCCCACTCTCTGGGAGGAGGCTTGGCGCCCAGGAATGGGTCCTGCGGATAAGAGGGTCCTTCCTTTGGACTGTACAAAAATCTTTGATGATCCTGAGTTCACTCACGAAATGTCCAAGCATAATGATATGGAGTATGACGAAACTCTTTCCATTCAAAATTTGGAGACGATGCTGTACCATTACATCCTCAATGCATTTTATGAACTCGGTTGGAAACCGGAAGTGGGACAGAGAATCTCTGTTCAGGAATTTATGGAAAAGATGGAAATTCTTTCACAGTACAAGAGACTCATGCGCTTCTACTTTGGCATCATGGAGGAGGAGGGTGTCATCAAGCAGAGAGGGGAGGAGGACTCTTGGGAAGTTGTCAAGTTGCCCCCAGATTCCAATGGAATCCTCATGAATGCAAAATGCCTTTTGCAGGTGCTTGGAAGGCAGAGTCCAGCAAACATGAGTTTGGTCTATGAGCTTGGTACTCAACTTAAGGAGATCCTCACGGGGAAGACAAGTCCTCTCCCCATCCTCTTCAACGAAGATCCAACAAAGGGCTCAATGGAAAAATTCTATCAGGAATTGAGAGTCCAAAGGAATGTGGAAAAGATGTCTAGGATTTTGATGATAAGGTACCTTGAAAGCATTCTGCAAAATTCCAAGGGAACTTTGAGAATTTTGGAGGTGGGATGTGGTACTGGAGCACTGTCCGAGGTTCTTGTTGAAATCATGGAGGACCTTGGGGTGAACTATGAATTGACCTTAACGGACGTTTCCCAAGCTTTCTTTGTCAATTTGGAAAAGAAATTGGGTGAGGATGGAAAGAAAAAGAATATCAAATACAAAGTCTTCAACATGGAAGAGGATCCGATGAAACAAGGGTTCACCCCGGGTTACTATGATGCCGTGTTTGCTGGTGAAGTACTTCACGTCGGCAAAGATATCCGAGAAGTACTCCAAAACATTAGACTCTGCATGAGCCCCGGAGCATACATCTGGTTTGCCGAGACCCTCATCCCAGATCGGAACATTACATTTATTTTCGGCACTTTGGAAGGTTACTGGAGGTACCAAGATGAGGAGTTGAGAAAGACCCACATCACCCTCTCAGCAGAGAAATGGGTACAACAATTAAGGCTAAATGGATTTGACTGGACAAGAGTTTTTGACGTGTATGGAGGAAGACATGGCGTCATCATGGGTCAAACCTCAATGGAACAAATTTATGTGCCCCAGTACGTACCGCCAAAGAGACAAGCGTTGACTGAAAAGGAAGGAACTGAAGAAGCAGAAAAGAAACTTCCTGTTTGGATCCTGTACCACGATAAGACCAGTGGAGTCACTGGAAAGCTCCTGGAAATGATGAGACGTGTCAAAAGAAGAGTCGTCGTACTTGAAGAAGGGGGCGAGTTTAAGGAAGATGGTGACTCCTACACTATCAAGGGCGACTCCAAAGAGGAGTTTGATGGTATCGTTGAGAGGCTCACTGTGAAAGAGGGGTATCATTTGGAAGGTATCGTTTACGGATGGGCACTGAATCCAAATGAGAGGGACCAGGCAAAGGTTTCCCAACCTTTCATCTACCTCCTTCAGAACACCGCCAGTCAGAAACATCCCCCGAGGGTGTATGCCTTGACGCAGGGAATCATTCCCGTTGGAGATTTTGTGTGTCCAAACCCTTCTGCAGGGACTGTTTGGGGGATAGCAAAGACTTATAGGAACGAATACTCCATGAACTTTTGCCGCTGCATTGACATCATTCCAGGCTCCGTTGATGATACGGATATCTACGAAATCTTCCATGAGCTCTGGGTGTCGGAATTGGAAACCAGAATTATTTACCGCGATAGAGCAAGACATGTCGCTCGTTTCGTCCACGCCAAAATTCCAAATGAAGAGTTGACATTACCCCAGCTTTGCGACCGATTCCAATTGATCCATCCTGAAACCAAGCAAATCTCTGACTTGGAGTTTGGTCCTTTGGTACCTTACACTCTTGAAGATAATGAGATTGAAGTTCACGTGAAGGCATCCGCTTTAAATTTTAAAGACGTTTTGAATATCTTGAAACCTACTGAGGAATTCAAGGACTCCAACGCGGTTGGTTTTGACTTTGCTGGAGTTGTTAGCGCTGTGGGTCCGAATGTCAAGAACAAAAAGATTGGAGATCCCGTGTTTGGCTGTAACTTTACTCAAGGTGCCCTCCCAAGTCACATTAAGGTACCTGAAGATGCTGTCGTTCCTGTTCCGGATGACTTTACATTCTGTGAAGCTGCAACTCTGCCTGCAGTTTTCTCCACCGCGTATTATTGTCTGATGAGCGTTGCAAAAATGAAAAAGGGAGACACAGTATTGCTCCACACTGCCTCCGGTGGTGTCGGCCTGAGTGCAATCCAAATTGCAAAATTTGTTGGGGCTGAGGTCATCGCCACAGCCGGAAGTCACCGAAAGAGAGCTTACCTCAGATCTATTGGCATCAAAAACGTTTTCCATTCGAGAAACACAAATTACGAAAAGGAAATCATGGAATGCACAAATGGTCGTGGAGTTGACATTGTTCTAAATTCCCTCACTGGTCCAGGCTTTAAAGAAGCTTCTCTGAAGGTATGCGCCCCCAACGCAAGGTTTGTGGAAATGAGCAAATTGAACATTTGGAAGGTAGAAGAGGTGATGGAATTGAGACCCGACGTGGATTATCAAATCATTGATCTCACTCAATTGGATAAGGAGACTTGGAAAGAACTCCTAGCTGAACTGAAGACGCACATGAGCACAGGAATGATGCAACCCATTCCATACGTCAGGTTCAACTCTTTAGATATCCGTCGGGCGTTGAATTATCTTCAGAAAGCAAAACATATCGGGAAAGTTGTATGCGTCATGCCAGAAATTAAAGTCATCGAGGGTAAGGTGGAAGTGATCACGCCACTCTTCAATGACAGAAGCTCCTACCTCATCACTGGCGGTTTGGGTGGTATTGGATTTGAGGTGGCGAAATGGATGATCACACAGGGGGCAAAGCATATCATCCTGGCAGGAAGAAGTAATCCCAAACCAGAGACTGCTTCACAAATTGAGGAACTCAATCAAGCAGGAAGCCATGTTGTCGTTGTACAAACAGACGTTGGTGTTCGGGAACAATGCCAGAAACTTATGGACTTTGTGAAGAACCCTGAGAATGGAATGCCACCATTGAGGGGAGTTATGCATGCCGCGGGAGTGTTACACGATGCCATTCTGGTCAACCAAACTTGGGAAAAATTTGAGCAATGTTATTGGCCCAAAGTGAAAGGTTCCTGGAATCTTCATGAGCTCACGGCGGATTGCAGATTGGAGCATTTCGTCCTCTACAGTAGCATGGCGGCGTTGATGGGGTCACCAGGTCAAGCAAATCACACAGCTAGTAATAATTTTGAAGATGCCTTGGCCACATATAGGAATTCCATTGGATTGCCTGCGACCACTGTGTAAGTAATTTAATATTTTTTGTTTAATTTCCAAAAAGTAGTTTTAATTCAAATTAATTAATAATTGTTTGATTTTCGTAGAAACTGGGGGCAGTGGCTTATGGTTGGAATCGCAACGGAAATCGAATTACCAGGCGTGAAGGCACTGACAAATTTGCAAGGTCTCACTGCGCTTGAAGCCATCCTGAAGTCGCAGAGATTGCAGACGGCCGTCATTGATTTTGAGTCTTTTGGATTGGCCTGCAAACTCTTCCCAGAGTTCAAGAATTACATGGACGAGAAAGTCTGGAAGCCATCAGAGAACGGTCAGGCGTCATGGAACGTGAAAAGTGAAGATTTCTGGGAAGAGGTGGATGCAGAGCAGGAACGAGAAGGGAAATTGACTGTCATCAAAAAATACATAAAGATCCTTTTGAGACAAGCTTTGAGACTGGACGCTGGAGAACCAATTGATGACAATGCCAACGTCCAGGATATGGGCGTGGATTCGTTGATGATGGTGGAAATGAAGAATGCTGTGCAAAATCTTGTTGGATCTCGTTTCACTGTGACTGCGGCTGCATTGAAAGACGCAAACACGACCCAACTCCTTGCGGAAAGGCTAATGGACTTGATTGATGGACAGGATGCAACACAATTGGCGAAACTTAGCGCTGAAGAGCTTCAACAATTGATTCAAGAAGACTCTGAACTTCCTGCTCACATCACTGCGGCGACGGAAGCGAAACGCATTTCAGAAATCGAGACTATTCTTCTCACTGGGGCAACTGGAAACTTGGCTGCCTATTTCCTCCAACAACTTTCCCAACTCGAGTCAGTCAAAAAAATTTTGTGCTTAGTCCGCCCCAGAGGACAAGCCACCTCCATCGAGAGACTGCACGCCTCCATGGAGGAAAAGGGTCTTCAAAAAGAAACAAACTGGGACAAGGTTGAGTGCGTCGAGGGTGACATCTCAGAAGCACACTTTGGCCTTCCAGAACAAGAGTACAACGATCTCAGTTCCAAGGTGGATGCCATAGTCCACTCTGCCGTCAAAGCAGATCACATTGCCCACTACCGCAAATCCACAAAAGACAAGCAAGACGTCCGCAGTGTAAACGTCATTGGAACAATGAACGTCCTGGAATTTGCAGGTCACTTGAGAACAAAGCACGTCCTCCACGCCTCCACCCTCCTTTCCGTGACAACGACAAACGAAGAAGACGGCACTTTGGGAGAGGCATGGCCAACTTTGGATGACTTCAAGAATGTGACCCATCTGGGCTATCCCATTTCCAAATACGTCGCAGAAATGCTAGTAAATCAAGCCGTTGCCCGGGGGATACCTTGCAAGGCAATGAGATTCCCACTCATCCTTGGCGACAGTAAAACAGGAAGGTTCTCCATGCAAAATAATCATTTCATGATGCGCTTATTCTCCTTCCTCAAAATGAAGTGCATGCCAAGTGCCCCCACTCCTGCAGTGGTACTTCCTGTCGATTTCTGTGCCAAATCTGCAATTCAACTATTTTTCAATGAGGAGGCAGGTCCAGACATTTATAATTTGGCACCACCCAAACCGGCTCTGGAACAGGAGTTTGCAGCCATAGCCGATGAGATGGGCTATCCAGTGGAGATTGTGGAGTATGATGACTACATCAAGAAACTGAAGGAGGATGGTGAAAAGTCACTCCTCTTCATTTTCAAGGAGCTTTATAACGACGTGGACTTTGTTAATTCCCTCTACACTTCAAGCTCTGTTGAAGCCGTTCAGAAATGGCTCCTCGACTCGGATAACTTTTTCGTGAGCAAAAAGCTCCAGAAATTCATGCCAGAGTTCTTTGATCAGGTGGAGAGCTCCTTCGATATTATCAAGAGGGATTTGAAATATGCCGAGAAAATTGGCTTGTTTGACAAGTTTGAATTGGTCAAAACAACAACGACTGCAACTGTGTCGTAGTATTTTTAATTAATTGGGTAACGGGTCACTATAATTGATTGAAATACCTATCGCCAGTTTTTATATAACGGATTTAAATGCATTTTAATAAAAATACTTTTATTAAAAATTTAAATTTTTATTCGAATGAATATCAAATGCCCGACCCGTTGATCAGAAATCGATTTTATCGTGAAACTATAATAACACATGTAGGTAAATTATAACTTTTTTTAATTACTTTTATTTTTGTTAGTTTGTAGGTTTTTAGGTTAGAACAAAAAAATAATTATTTGAATTCCCTCGAAATATGATTGCTGTGCTGTGAAATAAATATCTTTACTACAATTTTTTAAAATAATTTCTTGCAAAGAGTAAGACATTTTATCATTCCAATTATATAACATTTCATGCAAATTCGAACGGTTATAACCGCCATGGCTTAACATTTGACGGTGACAAATTCAATCATGAAACGCTTTTGGGGTAACGTGATACTTTCTTGATTTTTCGATTATTTACGTATTAATTGGGAAGCTTCTAGAAAAAAATAACTTTACTCGTTCAGCTGTTAAATGGATTTTTCCAGAAAGTGATAATTCGTTATTATGATTGATCTGATCCTGAATTTTGATTGATTACGATTACGACTCCGGTGTCTGCAAAATGTGACTGTCTATACTTCGCTATATCAGTTGTGGCAATTTATTTTCGTCTTGAATTCCTTGCAAAAACCCATACTTTCATTTTTTATTGCGACTCTGACCTACACAACACAAATGCTCCACTATTATTATGATGATTAAATCGTAATTCGTAAGCCTAAAAAAGTGTGCAAAACACTGGTTCAAAAAACTGTTCTTTTTTCGTTTATCTCATCATCACAGACGACATAATATCTGTGTAACTGCAATTCAACACAATATGAGTCAGACTACAACAATGTTTTAATTGCAATTTTTTGGGAATTTTTTAGAACATATTTGCAATGTCATCATCAGCATTATATTGCGAATTTGAACTTGCGTGGGTGAATTTCAGTTAGGAGGAACGTTATGGTTCGGAGGGAGTGGTTTGGATAAAGATGCATGAATGAATTTGCGAGAAAACAAAAAAATGACGCAGTTACAGTTATACTTATGTTTTACAGTGAAACTCAAACTTATATTCAATCTGTTTCAGTTTCTCCATTACATCTGCCTGCATTATTGCACACTTCTTCTGCATTTGTTTGATTAGAAATTCGAGGTTTCATTTTACAAATATAAAAAATGAGTTCATATATAAATGACATGCACTTTTTAGATGGAACCGTTAGTTCGATCAAAACCTTCTTCCACATCGATCAAACAATAAAAACTCAAAAGTTGAGATCGATTGTTTCGATTTATGCGTAGCCCATTATTTTTTGGGAAATTTTCTGAAAATTTTTAGAAAAAAAATTAATACATTTTGAACCGGTGTCTGTAAGTCTGTTCTAGTTCCCACGAAAAATGTTAGCTTTCAGATTCGCTGTATTCACGGTTTTGGCAATCGCTAAAAATAGTAAGGATATTTTTTAAATTATTTTTTTAAGAAAAAAAAAATTGTTTACTAAAAAATTTAATTTTATTGTAGCTCTGGCATGTGAAGAAGGAAGCATTGCTGCTAACCCTGAAGACTGTTCCTCATACCTCGTTTGTGTTCACGGGGAAGAGCAAGTGAAGCAATGTCCTAATAATTTGCATTACAACAAAGAGCAAAAAATGTGCGATTGGCCAGCGAATGCGAAATGTATGAAGGACAAGGACATGGGGTCTGGAAACGGGACGTCCTCAAATGACAATGTTCCAACTACCACGGAGGGACCCCCACCTCCACATGGTTCGTTTTGCAGACGACGGTGAAATTACATCATGTCAAAATGTCAAACTGAAACTTTTGAATATTTAATGATAATTGTAGGTCCCGGACCTCGTTTTGCCCCATACTACGACGTGATGCTGAAAGACGCCCCTAAGCTGTCTGAAGTAGCAGAAAAAACAGGTCAAGTGGATTTCACACTCGCCTTCGTCCTTGGCAGCTCTGCGGGATGTGACCCCAAGTGGGGTGCGGAGAAGGATTTGGATGATCCCTCAATAATCGATGAAATCCGTAAAGTCCAGGCAAAAGGAGGACAAATGATTGTCGCTCTTGGAGGTGCTGTTGGTCCTTATCTGGAGCACATGTGCAATACCGAGGAATCTCTTGCAGCGGCTTACATGAAAATTCTGGATGTTGTGAAGACCACTCACTTGGACATTGATGTGGAGTCACCGATAAATATCGATATGGTGAATAAGGCGTTGAAGAAGGTGCAACAGGAAAGACCTGGAACGAGTGTGAGCTACACTTTAATGGTCCAAGCGGAGGACTACGGTCTCAATCCTGATCTTGGAGTCAAGGTTTTGGAAAGTGCTAAAGCTCATGGAGTCCATGTAGATGTCGTCAATCCAATGACTATGGAATTCCAAGGAAAATCACCCGACTGGGGGGATGCGGTCATTGGAGCTGCTGAGAGTGTTCTCTTGCAAATGAAGGAAATCTGGCCAGAGAAATCTGGAGGTGAATTGAAAAGGATGTTGGGGGTCACTCCAATGTTGGGCAGGAATTTTAATGGTAAAGTTTTTGAGACGAAGCATGGTCAACAATTGGTAAGATGGGCGAATATGCAGCATATTGGCTTGCTCTCATTTTGGAGTGTGGCAAGGGATAATGGAAAGTGTCCAGGTGGAGGGATAAGCCCCTATTGTAGTAGTACTGCACAGGGTGATCTGGAGTTTACCAAACTTTTTCAAGGATTTACAAGTTAATTTATCTTATAATTATTTATTTATTGTTGTCGTTAGTATGAAAATAAAGCTTTTGAAACAGTTTTAGACACAATGCTGGATTGATCTTGATCCTCATTTCCTCATTCCCAAACCAATTATGATAATTGGCATTGTCTCATTTCCCCCCATTCTGTGTTCGTGTTCTTGTCACGTAAAATGGATACGCATTTGTTTTGGAACGTCATACGCCGAACGTAGAAACTTTGCTAATGCACGATTACTACCGCCTTTTGAACAACTTTTTGTTTACTTTTCATTCATGCATTCCATCAGATTTCAGAACGAAGAAATGAATTGACTTGACTTTAATTTTTGTTTTGGGTTTTTGTAACAAGTTTAATTTGTTTTTTAGGGAGTTGTAGTGAGGTCGTCAATTTTGAGATCCTTAATCGATTTTCCCGTTTTCCAGTTAAGTTGGTTTGGGTTCAAGTTTGATTAATTTATTAAAACCATAATCATGAGCCATTTCGATTCAGACTTGCAATTGAAATTGGAGTGGGACGACCTGATGGATCGAGAGCGTCGTCTTGCAGCAATCTTGAGTCAAGCGAAGGACCTCGCTCACCAACTTGAAGGCTCCAGTGACATCAGCCCCCAGGAAAAGCAACGAATGAGAAACGAAATGTTCCGATTTGCAGTTAAAGTAATAGGTCGGCTCAACATTGACCCTGGGCGTAATACGGTTCTAAACTTGGCTCGATTGTTGAAAATTGTGAGCAAAAGATAATTTAACACGTAATTAATATATATGAAAATTAAAAATTTAATGTAATTGGGATAGATTCCGATGAGTCCATGTCCGAAACAGACAAGTGGTCCCGACCCTGGCACAGCCACAGCAGCTACAGCTGGTTCCGAAGTTGACTTGGACAAGGAGTTGGAGGAACTGATAAGTAAGTAACGGAACTCCTCTTTGCAACTTTGGACTTAATAATAGTTCACCTTTTTCTTTATTTTTAATTGGTTTTATTTATTCATTCCAGGTAGATTGGCAGTTTGTGACTGACGAGTAAAATGACCATTCAACTCGACTCAACCCAACCCCAACTCAATTCATGGCAGGCCAAATTGGAGGATGAGGATAGTTTAATTGTTTATTAACGGTATGACCGGTGGTTATGAAGGGAGGCACGATGCCAAGCTTGTTTAATTATAACTTCATTTAAGATTTAAATCAAACGGTGTACTGATAACTCAAAGACTTGTGCCATAAAATAACTAATTATGATCTCTTCTGGAGTGCGAAATCGTCAGTGTTATTTATTTATATTTAGCTTTAGGTAATAAGAACTCTATGAACTATGTGATTAGTCATTACGCTGTAATTACAACGCAAGGATGCAATTAAAAATCAATTTCAATTTGTTGAATTAATTAGTAGTGAATTCCAAATGTATAGCCAATTCAATTATACTGAGGTGGACGTTCCAGTGCACCACCCGCCGATATGAACTGCAACGTAGTGCGGCTATCGACTGAATAATTAACGTATTTTTTGATATTCATTGTTCCTATTTTCTTTAATGTAATGTGAATGTCGTTGTAGTTTTAACTATTTATAGACAAAGGGAAGGGTACCAATCGTGGGGAGATAATTATCCGTACATTTTTTTTCTATTTTGTAATTCTACTAATTTGAGATTCTGTCTGAACTGAACCAGTATGACTTACGTCAGTCAGTAATTCTAGTTTATATTGGCGTTACCTTACCTAATACCTACTTGCGTGCCTTGCGTTATTTAAAAGTCATTAGACCTGTAATTGTGGATTGGTAAAATAGGAAAGACATTTAAAGTTAGACTTGATATTGATTTATAGGATACACATGGCCCTAATTGGCATGTGTACCTAACTGGAATTTTGATTTTTTGTGTGTAAGGGAATTCAGTGGAATCAAATCAAGCTTTTCAATGAGCACTTAAAATGTATATTTAGGTATAATAGTACCCAATTCAAATCAAACGATCCAATAAATTAACTATTGTTTGGGCCTAGGCAGTCTCGTCATGATTTTAAAGTTTTATCAATTTGCCTCATTTTCACCAAATGTCCCTAACCATAGTCGAGGCAAGAGGTGGAATGTGATTATAAATTGACATGATATGCATTGCAAATGATTTGAGGGCATGATTCACAAAAGTAAAAGAAACCTTGAAAGTATTTAATTTGATGTGCTGAAGTTTTTAAGCATTGATCTCAGATTTAAAAAAAAAATTAAGGCGAAAATCGCTTCACAATCGACTCAAGACTCAACTTAAACAATTAGCATAATTACTAACTAGAAAATAATTGTTTGCAAGCGAAAGCTATAGTTTAATGGAATGTGTTTCATTGTATAAGTTTTCATTGCGCCTCAGAACTTGTGGAAGTTTCTTCACAATTTATAAATAAGCTGAAAAGTTTTTTTTTCAAAGTTGGATAAAATCGAGTGGCTGTTAAGTTGTTTTCTCCAGGTTTATTGAACATAAAAATTAAAGATTTTCTTGGAATAGCATTTTTATTTTGTTTTTGTGCGATTTTTGTAATTTTCACTTTAAAAAACTGATTATGAGAACCATCAACGGATTTGTCCTCGTATAAATGTTTGAGTGACGCTTTTAGTGTGCCTAATGCAATTTTCTTGTTTATTTGGATTTTTCAATCAATTCAAAATTTAATTTTCTATGATAAAGTGGAAAACAAAGTGATTATTCTAGACAAACAGCAACCAACACCCGCTGCTCGTTAAAATCCTGTCTTGCCCTTAATTGTGTACACTTGACCATGATGATCTGGAGCGTCATTTTTATTTGGCTGCAGTCTAAAGCATTTCTGTAAGAAAAAATGGTGAAAATATTCTTTTGCACCATCGTCATCTTGATGACATCCTTAATACCCTTCCATTCTGCTAAACTCCTCGATAAACTTGAATCAAAATATTCCACTGAAGTCTCTGTGGTTTTGGAACACCTCGTACGACATTTCCCTTCATGTGAATTCATTTGTGTTGAAGACAATTCAAAGCGATCGAATTCGAATGGTTCCATTACGATAAGTGATCTCAGTTTTGAAGGACTTTATGATAACTTTGCTGGTGCTCAACAAGTTAGAATGGGGGCGAACATTACGTACCCCCGACATGAAGATATTCACAGGTTTGCCAAAGAACATTGCAGTTTTGGAGTGTTCATATTCCAGTCTTTCGATGAGTTGAAAGAAGACTGGCTTGTGGAGACAATCGTTCCAAGGTATGGGCCACTCATGAGGAAGGATCATGACCATTTTCTAATGCTTTCACCGAGTGCTCACGTCTCCAATGATATTCTCAGTTCGCCAAGATTTGGGAGTAAGATTAAGTACAAACTTGCGGTGCACTACTCAGGCAGCCGAATAATTTTTAAGAATGTCGACTTGTACGGGGGAAACAATGGACTACCCCGTTTACAAATTTTGAAGACATTCGATAATATTGCCACGAGAAATCTACAGACATCCGCCTCCAATCTATTTCCAGATATGACGAAACAATTCAACGGAAAAGTATTTCGCTTCGCTATTCCAAAGGTCGCATTCCGTTTCAAACTTGAGAAGCGCTCAGATGGGAAATACCACCCAAAACGGGGCTTTTACAAATGGTGGTTGGATGACGCAATGCTCAAGTTCAATTTCACTTATGAAATGTTCTACGCCTCCTTCGGAGGTGGGACTGGGAAGCGTCTGAAAAATGGAACTTGGGTTGGGGCAACGGGAGACTTGTTCTACGGCAAGGCGGATTGCTCCTTCATCGTCGGCGAGATTTATAGTCGCCACAAGTTCCTTGGGTGGTCCTCTGCCTTGTCATACGAATGGGTTATATTCATGACCCACCCTCCAAGGAATGCTTACTCAGCAAAAGCCATTTTCAAACCGTTCACACCCCTCATGTGGACCCTTTTCTTTGCTTCAATTGCTCTTGTGAGCTTCAGCATAAAACAAATCGCCGACGCTGGCTTTGACCCAAAAAGTAGAGAAACGGGTGGTTGGGGCTACTTTCGTATCATGAGTTACGTCGTCTTCGTATTTCTCGAACAGGACAGGGAGGGTCCCTTCAAATCATCCTCCGTGAGGACCTTGTGCGCATTCTGGCTTCTGTTCGCGATGGTCACTGCAACCGCCTATAGGGGGAAACTAGTATCATTAATCGCATTTCCTATCAATACGTGGGTGCCACAGACCTTTGAAGAGTTGGCCAATTCAAATTTCAAGGTTGCCTTGAATGTCGTTGGGAAAGGTGAGGCGCTCAAGAATTATTTTATAACGGATTTAGAATTGGAGGTGGGATTTAATTTTTTTGCTCATTTTTTAGCTGGTGCTGCATACGTCCTCATCGCCTCTTCCACGAGTCCTGTATTCCAAACAATCACTTCAAAAATGGAGCTGATTCCCGAGGCTGAAAATTGCCTTCAACGGGCAATGGACGAGGATTTGGGATGCATCGTTTGGGAGGGCATTGCGGACTACGCAATGGTGAAGAATTTAACGGACAAAAATGGACATGTTCCTTTACAGAAATCCACTCAAATTGCATTATTCATTGGCGATGGTTTGGTAAGGGTCGTTAAATCATTAATTTAGGAATTCAAAGTGCAACTCCATAATTTACGTACTTACTTTTCTCTGAAGGTTTACGAGCGTCGAGCAATTTTTGGTGAACATTTGGATCGAACGATCCAAGCTTCCATGCAAATGGGTTTGACCATAAAATGGTTTCAGTTGGATCAAGAATTCATCATTCGAGAAAGGAGAATTTGGGAGAGGAGTCAAAATATTTCTAGAAAAGTTTATGACTTTGATGATGGTCCGAAGAAATTAGTGGTCTCCCAGTTTGTTGGACTATTAATTCTTTCCATTGTCGGCTTTCTTGTGGGATGTGCAGTTTTCTTGGGAGAAATGTACTACCACAAGAGAGGTATGTAATTATAGATTAAATTCATCAATTCAGACTATTTAATAGTGCATAATTAATCTTTCCTTTATAAATTGAATTGAATAGGAAGTCACGCAAATGCCGATGATGCAATTAAGGCCATTGCCATTGCCACCACCAAAAGTACTCGGAGTTCCAAAGATGAATCTTCATTCGATTTACCTTCTTCCGAGACTTCGGAAGTGCGGCGAGACTTGTATGAAATCAAGTTTGCACAAATTGCAAAGCTTGGATCCTATTTTCATTACAATCATAATTATCCCAACAGTAATGTAAGCTAACAGAATTTACTTCAGTCTTTCGATGAACTATGAATAGATAGCGCTCAGGTCAGGTGGAATGGAAGTAAAGCTAATACAATTAAAGTATTTAATTTATGGACATATTTTAATGCGCAATCACTGTCATTTGTCACTGCCTTATTTTTGTCAATGATACAGGAAAAGTGATCAAAAAATAAAAATTAAATCATTTTTCTAAAGATAAGGTTGACATAAATATGTTGTGATATTTTCGTGATATGATAAATTGAGAAATGTAATGATGACATGATGATATGATAATGATAACATTGATAACGCATCAAAAACCAAATGACAAACAAAACAGAAAAAAATGTAGTGTAGGTACTTATCATAATCATTCTTCATTTTTATTAAACATGATCAACAAAATTAACGTTACTTTTCTGATTTTATGAGCCAACGACCAAACAAAGCTATTTTAATTTATAGAGACGTAGCTGGAAAAAAATTCCAAAAAATTGAAATACGTTTTACTTTGCTGGATGGTTTGAACTCAATAGGTATTTCTGTAAGACGGATGGACGGACATTTGAAATCATTTATGTTAGCTATTCGAGCCAAATAAGTTGAGCTTATTCGGCCTGGAACATGATGAAATGACTATGACACCTGTCGTTTAATCAATTTCCAAGTTTTTACATTCAGCATCAAGAAATGCATCATATTGACATAACTTTTTTTTCTTAACTTGGGGGATACACGTTTTCCAATCCAAAGTTGAAGCCGACCAAACTTGTTTGTTGGCATCTTTCACTTTTTTCCAGCTTAAAAATAAACAAGGAAGAAAAGGAGGAAACAAGAATTTCTTTCAATTTCCATTCCAATCCCAGCCGTAATCATTACTTATCTCTGACTTTTGTTTAATCCCAAGCGAGCCGTGTCTCCCAGTCCCAATCCATTTTCCTCCAAAAAAATCGAGTTAATTTACTTTGGTAGTATCTCGATACATGATCTCCTTCTCACATTTACTTTTACTTACTTCCCAGGAAGCATCGTTTTTCAATTTAGGTAATTTTTCCTCAAGAAAAAATATTTCACTTCTTCTACTTTTCCATTTTTATTTCCAGCGTCAGATCTTAAATCGTTAAAAAATCTCATCTCACCTCCCTAAGTGTTTCAGCTTCTTTCTTTCCTTAGATTTTTTGGCAACTCCGCAAAAATTCTCTCTCTGAAGCGATTTCATTTCTTCAGCTCTCCCAAAAACGCGGAAACCTGATAGTGTCATTTGGGCTTCCTGCCTTCTTGCTGAAGCTTATGCATTTAATGTTGGATTGGATGTTGACAGGAAATACTAGAAATAGCTTTACTTGCCTCGCAAAAAAAATGCTTTTAAGCATAACATCCTCTCTTAAAACATCAACATTGCATTGACTACTGCATTTATTTTGCAAGGACTTATCACGAGGACCAACCATATCGAATTAAATGTACGAGTGCAAATGTATAGGACCAGGACTAGGTTTAGGTACCTGAGATTCAGATGCAAAATACGTTTTTTTTTTTATCTTGTGACGACAATTCAAATATAATTTTTTGCTAATCAAAAGTACGGAGAGGAGAGTAGCCAGTCCGATAATGATAATGAGAAGAATAACATCCATTTGACATTGCAATGCATTGTATTCTGTATCCGAGTACGAGATATTAGTAGGTTGGGATGTGTATGTGCAATGGGATTGAATGACTCAAATGGATTTGGAGATGACGATGAGGTCATCCCTCTCCTTCCATTTTTTTCTCTGCAGATGCTATGCTTTGAAAGGAAGGCACAAAAAGATGATAATTTTCCATTGTTCTTCATTACTTAAAGGAAATGCCTTAAACATATACAAATCCATCCGAAAATTTTTTTTTTCAAAGCTTGTAATGATGGAAGCCATTATATTTCATTCATTGCACCATTTCCTACTGATTTACGATTTCAAAATTGCTTTAGCTCACATCACATCACCAAAAGCCATTAGCACCAAACCAAAGAGCAAGAGCATTTGCCCCCTCCCACTCGCTTTTTTAAAGTAAAGTCAAAATAACTCGATTCATTTCTCCCCTGAGTTTTAAGACATATTTTTTACAACAGTGTTCATGTAAAAGAAGTACATTATTCATACCTGATTCAGAAGGTGTGAAAAAAAAAGAATTATGATTTGAGTGAGATATGAAATGGAAATAATGCAGAGTACAAGAATGCTCGTTTGGAGTAAACTCAGAGTCACTCCACTCCAAAAAATATGTAATGTTCGTTCATGTGGAGACCTTCAACTTTTATTGAAGCCAAACCAAAATACTTATCTCAGAGACAGTGTAATGCAATGCAATGCAATTTGACACTAATTCCCCCAAAAAATAAGATAAGTGTCGAGACTTTTAAAGATGTGTTGTAATACTATTACGATGTCATGTCCCACAAACAAAAAAAACCAAGCCTTAGTTTGTTTCATACGGGCTATATTTATATATACTTATGTATAGGAATGTTGTAGGAAAGACATAAAACTCTTTTTTTATTATTATTATTTACATTCATCATTCTCATTCCAGCACTAATAGGCTTATCCAGTCCAATCCAATCTAGCATAATAATATTTATGAGGGAATGGAATCCAAATAGCTATGGCGTTCTGGAATTTGACATTTGATTCTTTGAGCCCACATAAATATATTTTTATTTCTCACTCGCATACGTACATTTATCACGTACGTTTTGGAAAATGAATATGAATGGCATACATTTTTCGAATACAATTTTGTTTTGTTTCAACACCAACACCAGCAGCATTAAATGACCAGATACCACCACAGAACATCACGGTACCACGGTCTTTTGGTTCACCAAACCAAACCATTTTATGTTTCATGTCCCTAGTTAACCTTTAGAAAGTCAACGTATAACGCTGCTCTATCACGTAACTGAACACAAGACTCGTACAACATTAACTACAGCGTATTTTTTTCCTATTAATTCTGGTTCTGGTTCTGACACGGAGCCAAAAAAGAGTTAAGTTTACATGAGACATGCCATGAGCGTATACCTCACTATAATCACGATTCACCATTCCATCAAATAAAGTTAACTTACTACGACTACATACATAAATATTCATTTTGTATTTACGAATCGTACAAAATAAAATGTGCTCTTACTCACATTCCCCAACATAACATAACATGTGTTATAATTTTTTATATAAAAATCTTCCTCCGTGTATTTTCTATTGTGAATTTGCAAAATACTTCAGGAGCATCCCTCACGTTCACATCTCACATGTTCAAAATAAAAAAATACTTTTTTAATATAAGTAATCGAGAGTCTTTATATTATTCTTATTCGTAATTGCAATCATTTTATTTACAGGTTTGCATGGGCATCCAAATCCAATCCCCAAAGAGCGAGAGTGAGTGAGTGAGTCGTTTACGTTAGTCATACAAAGTTGAAGAGCTGACTTGGCTCATGCATCTTCTGTCTTCATATTCAGGACCACGACCACGATCATCATCATTTTTTTCACATGCAAACTAAAAAGCATGCTCATCCTAACCAAAATCCATTCTTTATTTTTCCCCTCTCAAGTGTCGTCGGTCTCTGATTCTGGTTTGCTTTTGTGAGAGTCTGTCTACCTTAAACTAAATATCTGCATACATAACTATAACCAAACTAAACATTGTCAAACGGAACGAAACCACTGGTCTCGTCTGTTCTTCTGGCACTGCTCATTTTACTAATATTTTTTTTCAGGACTCTCATCCTTTTTCAAAAAGAAGGGAACTTGTACTTGTACAGCGAGGATATGCAGTTATAAAAATAATCATTGACTCTCCCGCAGCCGAGCCAAGTCAGTGCAGTGCCACTCACTCGCCATCATATCATCACAAAAACACACAAATAAATTCTCACAATAAAAAACGCTCAAGAAACATTCTCACTTTTTTTATAATATTATCTTTTCTAGAATTTAAGAAGACATCGCGTCGACAAAAAAAATATTATCTATCTCTCCTAAGGAATTTTTTTATGTGATGTGATGATATTCACACAAAAGGAAAAAAAACATGTGGACTGGATTGGATTGAAGATCTGAGGACATCGCATCGCATGCCTACACCTTTAATAAGTAATGGAATTTTTTTTAGAAACAAGTACCTTGTCATAGACATAGCGCAGTAGTTATAGTGGTCGTGTCGTGTGATCTTCGTGATTTTCTCTGGCCTTTCATTAGGATTCATTAATTTTTTTTTGTGATCCAATCCAATTATTTAATGAATTATGCAATGCAAACAATTATAGTTTGAGTGAAGGTTCGCGAATGAAAGGAGTGAATTGCGATACAATTACAATCCAATGCAATGCAATGTAATAATGAATGGTAGAGTTCAGTTCAAGCCAAGCAAGCCCTTAACCTTCCGATCAAAAATGGATAAAGACGTGAGATGAAATGGAGCAAGAAAAAAGGGTCGAAGGTACCTATTCATAAAATACTGAGTGTATTTTAGTTCACACTTCACCAGAATTGAATTAGAAAAAAAAGGTTCTTGGGGAAAATACGGTAAATTCCATTTCGGAGAAGTGCAGGTGTGATCGTGAATGCATTTGCCGTAGGTATTTCGATTTACGCATTAAAATCTTTTTAGTCTTGATGTCCAGAGTGGAACGGACGGATGCAAAGTTTTGAAGACGACAAAAACGAAATCAATTTTAGTTTTATTGTATACGAAATTATTCACCATTTTGCTCAAATTCTTAGTGCGCTTGTGCAATAGATTAATTCTTTGTTCTGTCTGAAATATGTCGAGAAGGAAATTTATTTCGTAGAAAAAAATTGTGATTGCAAAATTGTTAATCCATTTATGTCGTGCGTTGTGACAAAAAAATATTTTGGAAGTGGAACACTGGACTGGAAATACCAATCAGTGATTATGCTCATGATCGAAGAAGAAATCGATATGTACACGTGCTCACGAGTGAATGTGACATTTTAGTAAATTTTATGATATGGAAAACATGGACAAGAGCTTAAGACTTGGGCTGGACTAGTGCGTCCTCTTTCTGTTTTCTTCCATCCTTATTTCACCTTAACCTTGGAATATATTTTTGGAAACAAAAAGGACAAGGATGGATGTTGTACATGGACATGGACCTTCACCCTTCCAGACTACGAGTAAGTTTTACTTTTATCATTTCACATTGCGGTAAAATTTCTTGCCTTGGAATTTTCTGAAGAATCTAAAGGAATAGGTTATTTAATGTCATTTTCAAGGGGAAACAATTCTTTTGGAACGGCACTTATTTATTTTACTGAACAAATTCAAATCACATAATGTATTCCCTGTTGCCAAAAAAAGACAAGGGAAAGAGGACAATGAACTACAATTTCCACCGAAATCAAATCAAAGCCTTTTTATCAAAAAAACAAAAGCCTAATTTTTTCTCTTTGTACTTTTTTATCTGCAAACATCATTCCATTACTATTATTGTGCTATGTAATACTTTTTATTTAAGGTACTGTTATGCTCGTGATCTGTAAAACTGACATATCATCATTTATTGCATGGTTTAGATACGGTGCAGTTAGTTTGTGTATAAAATCGCAAAATTGTCACTGTCACATTCATTGTTTATGTGGCAAAACCCAAAACCAAAAGTCAAATACAAAGAGCTACATTACCTATAGGTAACAGTACTATGTGATTCGATTTGCATGGTTCTGCATGAGTCGATTTGATAGGTTTGAGTATTTTTTTTCCATTTTGAAGTTCATAAAGTGTCAGAAAATAAATCTAATTGGATATCATTATCATTGCAGTGAGCAGCCACACTCATAAAAATATTTATCTCAGATCACTTCATTCTCATCATATCTCAATACAATCCAGGTTGTTTTTTGTCCAGTCCAGCCGCTCATATTTTTTTCTGTCTGCGTCTGCCATGATCTGACGTTGACGGTATTTCGATTCTCAATATAAAGTGCAAAAATGCAAAAAAAAATACTCCTGTTCCTGAGCGTGTGCACTGGACATAAATCGAGCAGATTAAACTAGATTTTAACGAGACCTCATATATGAAGTGCGTTTATTTGAACCCTTATGATGCAAATGACAAAAAGGACAGTAGAACATGACATGACATAACATGGACATGACCAAAACATTTTAATAACAAAAATTGTAATGCACTTTTAATCTCTCTTTTCTCGAAAAAATTCATTTTTCTGATCCAAACGAAAAAATGAAAAGAATGGAGGCAGAACAGCCACTGTGGTTCGGATTAGATACTTAACGAAGCGTGTACTTCCAGTTTAGCTGGAAAAGGATACAATAGGAAATGATTGTGGCGGTTTTGGCTACTTCAAATTGAAGTCTCGATATTATCGCATCTTTGATGACTGACATGATATATACTACCGCCAAGTTTGTAATAAAGAAGGTCGTTATTGGAAGAGTTTCTATTTTTATATCTGTTTTTTGACAAGGTACTATATAGGCACGCTTTCCTCTTAAAACTCAGAGACACAGGACGAAGTTGGTGGTGATTGTGATTTTGTGATCCGATTACTATAGTCCATATTTTCCTTGTAAAAATTCTTTCCATTGAATGACTAATCAAATACTTAAGTAACATTAACACCATAAACCCAAAAGCTCCTTTTCATTTCCAAGTGAACAAGGAAGTGTCTCTTTTTAACAAGCCATAATTTGTTAAAAATAGCGGTTTTAATGACTCTCCACTTTAGAAAAAATGCCAAGTAAAGCTATGAATCATCCAATCCCACCAACTCAACACGATTTATCTGTTATATTTAACTTTAATACTTCGTTAAAACTTACTTAAATAAGATGGATGAGCAAGTGAGTCAAAGCAAGAGATCTATTTACTCGAGTTTACGTTAGCCTTAGTCAAGCCAAAATAATTTCCGTTTTCATTTCATAAGAAAAATCTTTAAAAATAAATTATCCTTATTCAGTTCTATGAACAAAAATATTACGCTTTCAAGTAGATTTGTTTTCCCTTTTGCTCGGAAATTACCTAAAAATAAACAATGACGCCCCTTGTCTTGAGAACATAATCCCAAACTAAAGTAAACTATTTTTTAAGGTTACTCAATACTTACTCTGAGTTGTCATTTGTCATTCATCATCTTTTTTTACTTAAACCCATAAATGGATTTTAATTTGAAAAATCTAAATCCAGAAAAATGGGAATATGTGCATGCGCAATCGAAACACTTGAAAGCAATGGCAATGTCACAATACAAAATTTTTGCTGTTTTAATCGCATTTGTAATTCAACCTATAAACCTACAAAAGTGTAGATTTTTACTACTCAGGACTCATGTATGTAGCCCAAGTGCATTGTTATTGTTATTCTTTAGTCTTAAGTAGTATTACTCACCGTCTTACACAAAAGTTCATTCATAAAAATGTGAAAAGTACAAAGTACTACATGAACATGAACAAGAGGTCTTCGGAGTTTCCTCCATTCTTTACATATTACGTGACGTTTACTAACAAAGTTGCATTTTTTACGACAGGAAATTCATTTAAAAAAAGTTGGATTTGCTTTGATTTAGGATTTATATTTTGCACCAGAAGAAGAACCAGAACCCAGAGTGAACGCGCTTGTTTTCTCTTTTGGGACACGTCATCGTAGAAATATGAATCGACTGATATGATTGAACTTTGATGATAGTAATCATTAATGAATAATGATCAGTTCAGCTTCAGTTCTAGTTCTTTCTGTTTGTACTGTCTTCAAAGCTTGTTTGGTGCATTAGAAAAGAATCACAACAAGAAAAATTGAGGATGAGTCATGAGTCATCATGGCTTGGCTTTTGGTATCTTTTGACTCTGACAGCTCAGCCTCAGCGGTATTTCAAATGTGTTTTGGTCTCAAATGCCTTCCTAATTCCTCACATTTAAAAAAATAATCTTTTCTTTTTTTAATGACATACTACCTTACCTATTGACATTGACAGTATTTATC
>JAHZMX010003378.1:0-14432 GCA_027743895.1 Seira musarum
CTGACTTTTTGGACTTTGATTCTTTTTTCGTGGACCGAGCGTCACCTCTTGGCCTTCTCTGCCTTTTCTTTGGAGATTCTTCTGATTCTGAACACAGTGTTGTGGTATTTGTATTTGAGACTGGAATTGGTGGTGGTGGAGGGCTCAGATTTTCTGAATCACTTGGAATTGTGGTAAATAAGTTTGATGGATTGAAGAGCTCCGGTTTCATTTCAGTTTTTGAATTGACAATACTTGAAATCTTTGTAAAGTCGAAAGGAGGAAGACTGACGGGATGTGACTTTTGAAATGAGTCGGACAGTGATAATGGCAAGTTATTATCAATTTGCTCAATCTGAGGTCTGAAGAGGAAGCCCATCATTGGAAGAAAATTTTGTGATGAGAGGTCATGGAACTGCTTAAGATTTTCACTGGCAATATCGACACTGACACTGGAACTACTAACGTCTGCAAGTGTAATCGTGTTATTATTGTTATTGCTTGTCGTTAACCAGCTTTCTTTATCCCCGAAAAGAAATGGGGAAAAATGAGACGTTGGCTGAGAAATAAAATTCTCTTGTTTTATGAGAGACTCCATCGTCATTTTTACTGCTTGCCTATGCCTACTTCTACCTGCTTGGCTTAAAGGAAGACTTTTTTTAAAAGAATAAGATGAGAGCAATGATCTAATGAGTGCTTTGACTCGAGATAAAAGTCTGGTCTGAAGTGTTTGAAACTCTCCAGAGAACTGACTGTGAAGGGAGATGTTGAGTCCTATTTTGATCTTTTCTTTTCTCAAGCGTCCCTTTTTTACCTTAAAAAATTACGAACCATTTTTTTACGATCCCTCAAGACTTTTTTCACCTGAAGTTGAGTAGTGGAGTGGAGAAGATGCTACCTTGAAAGATCAAGTATCATTTGTGGCGTGGCAGAAAGATGCTGCTTGAAAAGAGCATCCTCATTTGACGTTTACATAAAGATAAAAAGTTTATATTCATACACTTCATATAAAATTCTAAGTTGAAAAATATAGAAATTGTTAAAAAAAATATTTTGCAATTTTGCCAACAATGAAAGAGAAGGACACGTGGAATACTCGTGTTGACAGATGAGCCAAATAAAAGATGTTTAAAAACGTAAATGGAGTATTTAATGTTGAATACTTCTAAAACGTGGAGATATGTAAATTATTGACAGACATCGCTCAAAATTCATTGCCAGATTGTCAGCCAAGTCATTATCATTACCTAATAAAATAATGACATGCATCCAGCATCACAACATTACGAACCATTTTTTTACGATCCCTCAAGACTTTTTTTCACCTGAAGTGGAGTGGAGAAGATGCTACCTTGAAAGATCAAGTATCATTTGTGGCGTGGCAGAAAGATGCTGCTTAAAAAGAGCATCCTCATTTGACGTTTACATTAAAGGATAAAAAGTTCAGTAAATTCGTTTCTATTCATGCACTTCATACAAAATTGTAAGCAGAAAAATATAGAAATTGTTGAAAAATATTTTGCAATGTTGCCAACAATGAATGAGAAGAACACGTGGAATATTCATGATGACAGATGAGCCGAATGTAAGATGTTTAAAAGCGCAAATGGAGTATTAATATCGCATACTTCTAAAACGTGGAGATATGTAAATTATTGTCAGACATCGCTCAAAATTCATTGCCAGATTGTCAGCCAAGTCATTATCATTACCTAATAAAATAATGACATGCATCCAGCATCACAACTAATTTTTATTTTAATGATGGTCTTCGACATATAACTGAAACCTTAACCGTCTAACATCCCACATGTACATATCAATTTCCCCTCTCATTGCTCGGCTCACGTTGATTTATATCAAGCTGAGCCCGGGACTGATATGATATTTATTGTGGTCCATCAATTCCCCTGCTCGAATTTCAATTGATGTAAATAGGAATCAAGGGCAAACCAAAATCACCCCAAAAAAGTAAATTTTTACAGCATCATATTTTCTAAAGAAAAAGGAAAACCACAGGAAGGAGTATATAATCTTAAGATGTGGGATAAGACAAGACAAGGATCAGAAGAGAAACAATCGCATCGGGAGTCGCAGACGCAGTCGGGACGTGTGTCCCACTCCACTCCGCAAGCGTTGAAGAAAAAAAATTACTAAAGTTTTGAAATGAAAGTGAAACTGAGAAACTGACAATAAAAATTGTACAGAAGTCAAGAAAAGGGATATTTAAAATTTATTCAGTTCAATGCATAATATTCCCTTCCAGAACCCGCATGATATAAAAATAATTGCTCTGGAAAATGTAAAAAATGCCGATTGTTATTCATAAAATGCTGTGTTGTGAAAACCACAGGAAGGAGTATATAATCTTAAGATGTGGGATAAGACAAGACAAGGATCAGAAGAGAAACAATCGCATCGGGAGTCGCAGACGCAGTCGGGACGTGTGTCCCATTCCACTCCGCAAGCGTTGAAGAAAAAAAAATACTAAAGTTTTGAAATGAAAGTGAAACTGAGAAACTGAGAATAAAAATTGTACAGAAGTCAAGAACAGGGATATTTAAAATTTATTCAGTTCAATGCATAATATCCCCTTCCAGAACCCGCATGATATAAAAATAATTGCTCTGGAAAATGTAAAAAATGCCGATTGTTATTCATAAAATGCTGTGTTGTGTGATTATAACCTGACGAAAAGGAAAACATGGGAAATAAAAAATTGTTGTTTTACAACATTAGAAATAATAAAATATCAACAATGCCTTGGAGTTGGAGTTGATCCAGGAAAGATCGAAAAAAATAACCAGGAAGAGAACCAGGCATCAGCTGTCAATCCTTCGACTTTAAAAAATTATCCTTTCTCAAAGTTATTAAATCAATCTTGAGGAGAATGCATAAGTATTTTGGGACTGATGATGAAAGGGAAAGGATTGCGATCATTTATTATTTTTTGAGATTGGTCCATTTATTAATGAGATGGAGAAACAAGAACCCTCTGCGGGAGATTATCCCCTCATTAGAAGGACAGGAGAAATTTATTAAAATGGGATGGATGGATATATGTCGGTGATCGACTACACTACGCACTATTGTCTCTTTTCATTCCCTCATTTTTTGGAGAAAAAACAAAAAGGAAACATGTACAAAGTACAGTAGCAGGGGAAAACTAATAAGGAGGAAATCATCAGGGATCCAAGTTTAATGAATGAATGTAATTTTAAAATTTTCATTGATGATTTGATTCGACAGACAAACGACATGCAGTGCCAGTTAATGAGGAGGAAATTTTAATGAATGAAAATTTATGCGTGAAATAAAAACGCGTACAATATGGCCCATAATACATTTGAATGAGAAAAGTTTTATTGTCCATGGACGGTTGAAGGTCGGAAAAGAATGTACTTTCAAATAAATAAGTCATCGAATACAATTTGTTAGTAAAATCGATACTTTGGGGGTAGAGCAGATTTGCCCATTCCACCCGGCTTCCTCAGTAAACCTCCTACCTCTCTCCTGAAGCGATCGTTGAGGATTAGAGCATCGCCTGGGTAAACAGAGCTGATTTTGTCACTATCAGCGGCGCCTTTGCGGAATGGATTCAAGATGCGACCTGATCAAAAATTTAAAATTTGAGCTGGTAAATTATTATAACGTTCGAATATTTACTTCCAGCTTACCTGGACTGGGTTCAGGAAAAGGAGCAGCAAGAACTGATGTGAGTGCCCAGGTTAATAGAACCACAAACCCGGCCATGATTGTAACCCCCTTCATTTTGGATTATTTTTTACAATATATTTTTTAAGTGTTTAAAAAATTTTTGCAAGTAAAATATTTTGAACAATGGCAAAACCTGTGTTCTGTGTTGATTTTCTTAAAAGAAATGTCAACGTCATTCAACTAGGCCAGCCACTCGTAGGTATTAGACCTCAGCTTTCTACAACATTCCAAAGACCTAAGCATGGTACACGTGTGCTAAAAGAAAAATGTTTATATTACTAAGGTATTAAACTTCAGCTTTCTACAACATTCCAAAGACCTAAGCATGGTACACGTGTGCTAAAAGAAAAAATGTTTATATTACTAATTCAAGGAATTGAATAATACCCTTTCGAATTTTTTTATTGCCTTACACAATGTTACCCTACATATCATGTACTTTTCTTGACTGATGATCGCTTCAAGCAAATTAAACGGTACAAGTTCATTTCAATAAAGTGTGCCAAAGGCAATAAACAATGTAAAATTTCCCTTGCATTTTTTATTATTACATATTTCAATCCTATAATAAAAAAATTATATATTTTAATAGCCCATGCTACTCGATACTCTTCATCGAAAATGAAAATGACATTTACAATTCAAATGTGATTGCTTTTCGAGCTACAATTCAACATTTAAGATAATGATAGTTCCAGGCCGAAATAGATAAAAAAAATCATAATTTAATTAGCACTTGAGCACTTGCTTCTATTCAAAACGAACGAATTTGAATTAAATGGAGAACAACATTTCCTGTTAATGATACACATTTGAAAAACTGAACATTTAGAGATGTTTTAGTAATGAAGGCTGAAGAGTAACCACTAACCCAACCCAAGGTAAAATGCTTCGAGCACTTATCTTGTTTACCGAATGATACGTTTTTTATGTATAATCCAGTCCATTTTCCATTCCCTATCTCAATCTAAACTGATACAGATAGATAGATTTTATAAAAAGTGTATCAATGTGATGCGATGTGAAATGACGATTAGCATCAAAAGATCGACAGAAGAAAAAAAAAGTCTTCTCCATCCTCATTTACATATTCATGTCCTCTTCTCTAAAGATTTATCTGCATTTACCATTCAGTCGAACCAGAGAGTGGAGAAATGACCGGAAGCTTATCTCTTCGGTCAGGTCTGTAATTTTCTCTGTAATTTATAGGAGCGTATTTTTATTGCTTTTGAAAGTATTTGAATGTGCTACCGTTAGTGAAATCTAAGCTCAGCCAGTGGATAAATGGACACCATAAATTTCTATCTCCGGGGGACTCTAACGGGTTCTTGCTTTTCAAACACATTCATTTCATGAACATTTCCTAGGCCCATGGTCATCTTAAGTATAGTGCAGTGGAATATTATCATATCAAAGCACATCATTTGATTCCGTATCAAAAATGCTTTTGTTTTTATGACTGTTTCTGGAGCATTATTATTAAATGCTTCTGATGATTACCGTTCTTGGGCTTCTGTATTTTTTTTAAAGAGAGACTGACCTGAATATTATCTTTTTATCCTGATTCATCTTGAATCTGAATCTTGATCCAGCAATTCCAGCATTACTTATCATATTATTAACTTTGTAATATCTCTTCTTCGTCTACCGTATTTTTACGAGAAGGAAAATGACAGAACAGACAAAGTTGTGTTGTAGTAGAAGCTCTTTTTATATTTAAAATTTTCCAGAGATCTTGGACCATTCATTAAAAAATTCTGAAAATAAAACTTTAACGAAGAGTGTAACGTGCCTTTAGCGGAACTCCATTGACGTGAGTTGAACGCATCAAACTTTTAAAAAGCTGCTACTACGGTCAAGCCCCCTTCCATTACTTTCGTCTTAAGGAGCAATAAAATACAGAGTATTTAATGCAGTTTAATGGAATAAAAACGCGGAGCATGGATGCTTCCACCTCCAAAATCATTTAGAACGTGTTTCGGCAAAATCGTTTTTCTGAAAACCACTCATTTTTCCATTAAACCACATCAAAAATAATACCGCTCCTCTGCTAATGAGATGGTGATGAAAAACCACTCATTTTTCCATTAAACCACATCAAAAATAATACCGCTCCTCTGCTAATGAGCTGGTGATGATGAGCTTAAGGTGTTCAAGTAGACAGAGTCCTAGACCTAAGCTCATTGTCAGGGAAGCGCAGGCTGGACAAGGAAATGAAGTTACTAATGAGCCAAAGATACAGATGGAATGGAATCTGTAGATGGAACAATGCATTTGAAAAATCTTTCGTTTAAGATCTGATGCGATTTACGATTGATCATTCAAACACTAAAACGGATGCAAGTTTTCAAAATAACGTTACTTTGGTTTGACCATCACCCAAAAGTAATTTGTTACTCTAGTCATTTTTCGATTATTCTTGCTCGTTCACACCTCCGTGACACGAAATAATTTTGAAATAAGTACCACCATCGTCATTATATCACCAGATCGTATTTCAAAAGGCGCCCTTAATTGCTGAAATACAGTTACTCTATTGCTGATTATTACGAGCGTTATTTGATTACAATTGATTGTTCACTGAACACAAAACTACAAAAATTCCTGCTGGAGTCACAAAGTCAGAAAGTCTGATGGTGATAAAACATGAAATGAACATTTAAATTAGTACAACGAGTTCGAGTACAAATTGGGAACATCACGTTCATTTACATAACTGTAAGAACTACTGTGCACGAATAAGTACATATTCCTTACAAAACATAAAGTGTGAACCTAACGATCTCCATAATTTTTTCTCCGACAGCCGACAAGACAAGATTTCGTCGGATCTTAAAAAAAAGCTAGACTTGAGGTTTAAGCTGAGGTGACAATTGTTTCATCATTTAACTTCTTTAGAATCTAAAAGAAAGAAAAGGTTTCTTATTTGGATAAAGAACTCGAATCAAACTGACACTGACCCAGTTTAAATCTCCTGCCTCGTGTCATTGTCAACAAAGTCCAGGTCGTGGAAAACTACTGTGCACGAATAAGTACATATTCCTTACAAAACATAAAGTGTGAACCTAACGATATCCATAATTTTTTCTCCGACAGCCGACAAGACAAGATTTCGTCGGATCTTTAAAACAAGCTAGACTTGAGGCTTGAGCTTAGGTGACAATTGTTTCATCATTTAACTTTTTTAGAATCTAAAAGAAAGAAAAGGTCTCTTATTTGGATAAAGAAAGAACTCGAATCAAACTGACACTGACCCAGTTTAAATCTCCTGCCTCGTGTCATTGTCAACAAAGTCCAGGTCGTGGAGATGTGATGTTCACATGCACAAATCTCATCAAAATAAATATTCCTTATCAAAATTCATTTGCATCATTGTCAAGATTTTTTTTCGACTCCAGCCAGACATCTTCTGATTCATCGTTTCATTCTTTGGTCCATCAGTCCAGTTCGACTTAAAATTAAACAAGAGTTTTAACGGCTTCCTGAAAGGAATTAAGAAGCGGTTTATTATTTATTTGGAATGGAAAAAACGAGACCGCATTCGGATAGAATACAAATTTTTGTGGAAGCTAGAAAGAGTCAGAGAAACACTTAAGATTATTTTTTTTTTTTTTCATTCGAAGTGATACGTGAGCCATCAAAATCCAGAGTATTAAGAAGCAATAAAAAGAAGTCCGGTATAGGATCGTCCAGGTAGATGTAAATAGGAAAAGGAGCTGACGATTACGATTTCAATGATGAGAAGGAGATGCGTAGATGGCCGAAGGAATTGGAAATTGGGTCAAACAAGACTTGAATATTTAATGAAGGAACCAGTGCCATAGGAAATGACCTCTGCAGTGCACCTACTACAACCTCACCACAATCCATCCAAGCCTCGTGGAGGAGGGCATCCTTGAAGATGATACCAAAACTGGATAATATAATTTTTTCACAATTTGAAAAAAAATACGAAGGAGAAGTCATTAGGTTTCATTTCATTTCACCTGCCTCCAGTCCAGTTTTTTTAGAATACAACAGGAAAACTGGAGTCCACTTTGGAAGAAAAAAATCTATTTTTTTTTTCATTTATAACTGCACTAATTTTTTTTCTCCTATTTTTGAATGAGAAATGGAGCGTTAATAGACTGTAAAAGTACGGACATGTCAGTCGAGGATGGACTTTCATTGAACAATTTATTTCTGTAGCGGTAGTTTTCTTTCTATTCTTGCTTCTTGATGAACATCGTCCATCTCATCTCATCCTTCAGATTTGACAGGATCCACAAGTCTTATGATGTTGATTTTTTATTCCTTCCTTTTCCATGTATGCGGACTGGACTGGACTAGACTGACTTTGGCTGGACAAACTGACCCTGCTGGCCCTCATTACCTTTGGGTTGTTCTTGTTCATTCAAGTTTTTTTTTTGCTTCGAGAAAAAAATAATAAAATTGAACTTGTTGTGGTTTAAATAGTTGTAAATGAAATCTAATCCGTTTTTCCAGCTTTAATTTTTTATATGTATTTTTTTTTGTAAGGCGGATGGAGACCTTCTTAATATAAGAAGGAAATGATGATAGTTGTAATATTTGTAGGGCATTTGCCTGGCATGAACAATATAACATGAAATGACCGGAAGTACTTACACAGTTACGAAAACTCATTCAAACGTCCATTGAAACTAACCATAACCTAAAATGACGTGCTTCCTAATTAAGTTGATATGAATTGACTTTCCTGATGGGATGACAAAATAACTGATTGTCCAAGTCCTTTCTTTTTGAAGTGACTTCAAGAGGAGCATTAAACAAATAGGCAAGTCAGAAATTATGACAAAATTAATCGTAAAAATAATAAATATTGCCGATGTATCATGTACCCAGTGACCTTTGATCAATTAAATTAATGAATTTGATTATGAGAACGTATGTGTCACAGGCGTGGGTCTCGTGCTCCTTTCAAGTCATCCCATGTTGTCTTCGTACCTTCCTGCTTTCAGTCATTCAATTCATCGTTAGAAAAATGTTTTTCTTTACTTATGAGGTGCAAGAAACATGCCTCCTGCGTATGACTTGCACATTTTTATTGCTGCTTTATTTAATTCAAGAAAGAATTATTGAGCACTTTCCCATTCAATTCATCCATGACAGAGATCAAGATGTTACGTGCGTTGATGAAGAATTGACAACATTGTCGAAATTACAATAATGGTGTTGTCGAAGTTGAATCAAACTGCTACAAAGTAAGCAAGTAAAGAAAAATGACTTCATACTTACAAATGCTCATAATTTTCCTTTTTCTTTAAGCAGAGAAGGCTTTTATTGTAGCAATAATAATAGCAGATGCATCTTGCATTGCAATTGAATTGAAATTCTGGGATTTTTTATGGCTACCTTGGCTTGTATTTTTCTAACTTCCTGAAATTTCCTTTCGATTGTCGCATTGTAATATTATCAGTCACTCCTTCCAAGCAATTGAAAACCAACATCTGAATCAATTACGAACATAACGTCTTTTTGTGTTCATTCATCAAAAATAGTTTTTACATTCTCGTTTGAAATTGTCATGTTACTAGAAAATGATTCATGGTATCTGCTGGGATGATTTGAAACCCCTTTCGATGAATATACTTCAACTTTTTTAATAATTTCAAATAGTAGTGCACCTTTACCATGCCCGCCTAAAAATGAAAATCAGATGGAGCACTTAACCTATCATCACCTCTTCCTTTCAATTTATTCCCATCTTAAAATGGAAGTTAAAAAGTTCTCAAAAAATGGGATGAGTGGTTTTGTAAAAATATTGATCTTCAATCTTTCCTCGGTCTTAAGAACAAGATTTCGATCAACATAAATAAAATCGGTATCTTTGCCTATGCACATTAAAGGAAGCACAGGTAGTTCTTACTCGAGTCCGAAAGCAAAGTAAAAGGTGTAATGGAAAAGAGACCGCATCGAGGATTAAAACGGGACTTTTTTGCTTGTTTTCTCGTTTGATAAATTGAAGATCACGATTTCAACCTCGTCCATAAAGTAAATGGGCATGTAGAACACTAAAATACCTGGAAGGAAGCACAGAACAAAAATAAAAATGATGCTTGAGTTGAGAATGTATATTTTTTTTCCAAAAAAAAGTGAATGAATTAAAAAGAAGCAAATCAAACATGTTCTTTCCAGGATTAAAAAAATAAGTTGTTTTATTCTAAAATCGCTAAGAATAAGAATATTGTAATCACTATCAACCATCTATCCATCGCCATAAGCGAAAAGTCTTACTTAAGTCTACAAAGGGATTTCCCGATGACTTAACATATTTAACATGCGCATGGTTCATTATTCTTGCCTTTTTTCGGCTTAAATTAAAAGTACATTTTAAAATGGCTTGTGTCGCTATCTACAAGAAACATGAAAAAAAAGCTGATAAGGATTTGCTTTGTTGGTCCGGTTATGGTCCGGCGTAAAGAAGTACCAGATCCAAATAGATACCAGAGTAAATTTTTATGGAGTGTAAATGAACAATATTAAAATATTCTGGATTTTCTTAAGGACATTAGCATACGTGTAAATTGTACTTGTATCAGATCGAATAAAAATGTATTTGCGATTGCGACAAAGAGCGCGGCTTTCATCTGAATTTTAATCAAGTGGAACCTGCTAACATATTTAACATGCGCATGGTTCATTATTCTTGCCTTTTTTTCGGCTTAAATTAAAAGTACATTTTAAAATGGCTTGTGTCGCTATCTACAAGAAACATGAAAAAAAGCTGATAAGGATTTGCTTTGTTGGTCCGGTTATGGTCCGGCCTAAAAGAAGTGCCAGATCCAAATAGATACCATAGTAAATTTTTATGGAGTGTAAATGAACATTATTAAAATATTCTGGATTTTCTTAAGGACATTAGCATACGTGTAAATTGTACTTGTATCAGATCGAATAAAAATGTATTTGCGACTGCGACAAAGAGCGCGGCTTTCATCTGAATTTTAATCAAGTGGAACCTGCTACAGTCAAAAGTTGATACAGATAGATTTGATAAGAAGACACTGCTCCTGTAGTAGACTTTAAAAATGTAAACTCTGATTTTTTTGCTACAATTGAAGCTGCATTGAGATCTTATCAGTTCATTGTAATTATTGTAAATCGGTAATTAAGCTGGCACTTTCAAATGGCTCATGGTACTTGGTGCTGTTACAAACAGAATAATAAAAAAAAATAACTAAAAACAATTTTATTTAAAATATAGGTACGCATCATGAACGTCCCAGATCAAAAATGGATTCCAGCGGTCACACTTGAGCAACTGAAAAAATAAATATAGAAATATTGTAATTTTAGTAATAAAATTAGTTAAATAGTGATTTATTTGTAATACTCACTTGGACAATGATCGGTTGGCCCATTGTAAGCACTGGCGCTAAACACAAGTCTGTTCCTCTCTGTCTCACCCAATAGTCTCCGTATTTATTTGGCAGTAACTCCCAAATCATGTTTGGTACATCTTCCCGACAAGCCTTTGCCTTAACCGCAGTCTTTTCTTCAGACATACCGAAAATGCAAGCAGTGTCTTTAGAGTGAATGTCAATTATTTGGTAGGCTTCTTTAGCGTCCTTCACTCTGAAGAAAACAAAGTTTGTGGAGTACGAGTCATTCGTAGCGAGAATGGGAAAACTGCTGTATTTCATTCCATCGTAACGATCGTTGGGGATTGTGAGATATCGATTTCTATCATAAAATAATTTTTTATAAATAAAATATGGAACATAATAGTTCATATAAAAATAGTGATTAAATAATATATTTCTTGTAATACAATTTAATATTACGCATCCGCTTCTCGGGCATTGGCTGAGGCCTCGATTTCCTGTGATATAGCTTTTCTTCATCAAAAAAATTAAAATCCCGTGATAAAAACAAATCAGCTTCATTTTCCCAAAAACTAAATTGAATTTACTTACTATTCATTGTTCGGATCATTTCGGGGTAGAACCGTTCAGAGTACATGTCCGATGCTTTAATCATCTGCGGCATTTCCTCCAACATCTCCTCTATCATATCGGAACTGGCTACGACGGAATCTTCATATCCCCACACGACGGTAAGCAATATCCCCAAAGTTCCCCATTGTAGGAGTAATCCCTTCATTTTTATGACCACAAAAAAAATTTTCAAATCCGTAATTAAAAAAACACGACTACACGAGCACAATGACTTGTCTTCTGCACAATCGAACAAAAAATGCTTCCTAAAAATATCCACTCGTCACAAGTCAAACCGCAGCACGTTGTCGCAAGCCGCTACACTTTAAACAATCACGTCTTCTTCTGTCTTGTCGTGATGCTCATCTTCCTCCAATGCCAAGTAATTTTATAGCTTTAACTCATCTCATTTCAATTTTATGGTTATATAACTTTTTTTCTGCAAAAATAACTGCAATTTTTAAAATTGACTTTTTGATAAATGTTCACTTGAAATTGTCAAGATGAGTTCACTCTAGGCAAGTTTGTCTAGCTTCTTCACAGCCCAAAACAAGTTAGATGAATGACAGGAAAATAATTTTTTGCTGGTAAAGTAGCGGCCACGCCAAAAGTAGCAAAAAAAATACTAGCAATTTTTTTGTTACTACTTTAGTGATAGTGGTACCTCCATCCACTCCACTCCATTTGATTCTTACTCGCTGCCTAAGAATCTTTAATCGTCCAAATTTATTCTTGTTGAGTCATTATCATTTTTTTGTGAGTATAAGAAACAGCGTTAGCGTTATCCCTTAAAGTTGAATTGTATCTGTTACAGATGGACAGGTTAATATTTGGTCATATGGCATATTTTCCGTTAGCTCAGGTAGTAGTAATAGAACAAGTACATAACATGTCATTATCATTTGCATATCGCTTATCTTTCTATTACATACAATGAGTAAAAAAAAGTGAAATTTAGTTATTTGAATTGCATCGCCATTTGCTGTTGCGTGTGCAATATTTTTTCCCAATTCAAATTGTCCACATTGGTAATATGAATTCTTTCAAGCACGTCCGCTTCCCATCAGTTTAGTAGTGGAGACTATAGACTGACAGATTGAATGATTGTTTACTTCCATAAAAACAAAAGAGTAAATATGAAGTAAGAATAGGAATTTTCGATTGCCTTTTTGATCCTTCTGACACGTCATTAGGCACGGGGTATGCATGGCATGGCGTTGCATTTACTTTACTTATCTAATGAAGATTGCAATTTCGTGTGGTCACTGCTCTTTTGTTTGAATGCAGTTCGCAATAGCAAAATGAGTGAGTATCACGTTCCCTTCTTTGCCACTCATGATAAACTGATAGCTGATATTTTGCTTGATGCGTAAATCAAGTGCATTATTATTGCCTCGAGAACCGGTTGCCTTCAAATGAAAGAATCTTGAGAATTCAAAATGTGTTTTTGCCAACAAACAAGAAAGATGTAAATTTCCATAATCATGTAATACCACAAAATCATGTATTTTCCATTTCCCATCATCATCTCATCGCCCACAGAAAAAGAAGGAGAGATGCACCGCTGCATTCTAATTATACGAATAAATAACATCTTTTGCACCTTCCCTAAACGAAATCGGTAATCAGAAATCACAAACAAGATGACAAAGAATCACTGATCAGTTGATCCGTTATTGCCAATTGCATTGCATATTGCAATTTTTCCTTGTTTATTTCCCTCTTCAATTACACCATCAAGTCATCACGGTTCTCATTCTGCTTCCTTCCGTTTTCAAAATGATTTGCGATTATTAGAATACCGCTGCGCCAAGAGGATGCCAGATCGTGAGTCGTGACTTCTTGACCCGTTTTACAAATTCGGCTTAGGAGGCTCCTTCGTTCTCGTTTTGCATGCAATATGTAATCAGGCTTTACAAGTATGTAATCAATTACGCTATTTTCAAACCTTTAAGGCATGTCTTTCCCATGCAGAGAAGGTGTGTAATTTAGTAATTTGCACTTCATTCATTGCAATTATAATCATGCAACGTACATCTACCTCAGCTGAAGGATGCTCTTCTATGAAATGATTTTTGAAAAATCGAGTGCTCTCGATACGCATAAATCAATTATAAAATTACAAATTGTTACTTGAATTGCAAATTCGAAGGGTAATATAGTCATTTTTGAGGTACTTGTCTAGATAAGGTAGATCTTCAAGAATGTATGAAATTTTGAAAACAATGACAAAAACAAATTCAAAGAAAGGTTGCTTTCAAATTTTTATATTCAAGACATTGACAAGTAAACAGACAGCCCAAATGCCAGAATAATTTAGTTAATTATTTTTTACAAGTCACATTTTCTTTTAGCGCCATGCATCATGCACACCCGTCGGCGCAATAGAACAAATTGCTTATTGCACTCTTCATTTAAATGGCATGATAGAGGAAGAAATTTTCAACAATTTCCACCCACCTCGTCTTGAATTCAAAACTTAATTGCTCTATCCAATCAATCTAAAGTCTTAGAAAATTGAAGATGAATTTCCGACTGCTCCCTGGGGAAGTTTTATATTTTACTTCCTTCTCTTCTAGCTCTTCTAATTAAACAAATTCTTTACATGGAAGGATGAAATTACATGTTGACCTATCCTTAAGATCCTATTTTTTCACTATCCCCCAAAATATCCAACCCAATACCATCCCATACGCTATAATCCTGTACACCTCTTCTCATCTCATCATCATTAGGAAGCATTACATCATTCCGAACATTATTCCCATTCCATAATTA
>JAHZMX010003379.1:0-10212 GCA_027743895.1 Seira musarum
CGTTTAATACCACTCCAAGAAAATCTAGGAAAAATATGGTCTTGGATTATGGAAAAAGCCCGGGGAGATCGTCATCAGTGATTACTGGTATGTTATATGTGTTTTCAGGAAGTCGTAGTGGTTAGAAGTTTGAATATGAAGTAAAGGCATGGTTTTACAACTTTGTCACATTTCAGAATGCATAGAGATAACTTCATCATCATCAGATGAACCAGACGAGAGCGAAACCGCTTCATGTGTTTCGAGTAACTCTGAGAGCAACAAGAAGGACCGAAAAAGGTTGAAGCGGGCCCATTCAACGAGCAGTAAGGAGAGCAAACGCCGAAAGCGTGAACAGGACCAGTTAAAAGATCTATTCGGCGACGAATCCCCCGTGAGCCGTGAAATCGCTCTTGTAAACAAACAGATTTGTTTGAATGATTACATCGATGAAATCCGCACTTATAATAATCTTGATGAGGTCGAAGAAATAGTATTTGAAAATGTCAAAATTTTAGACTTTAAGAGCCTTGAAAGTAAAAAAGTTTACTTTCCGACTTTGCGGAATTTTAAAATGAATATTAAGACGGACGAGCCGACAAAATCACTCTTAACTAGTGAAGACTTCCACCTTGAAAGATTGTTGTTTTTCTCCACTGGAAGGGACAGAGATTGGCTTTACCAGGACGTATATAAGACAGGAGTGAATATTACCCTCATCATTAATAAGGTAATCGTTCTCAAAGTCAGTCACATTACTGGTCATGTGACGTTAAATAAATTCAACGGTGTTCAAAGTATCTTAAAATCTCTAAGACAAGACGGCATAAAAAGTCTTGTCTACTCCCATGTAGATTTTTATGAGAAGTATTTTCCACCAACTTTGTGTCGACTGGTATTATTAAGCTCAATATCCGACAATGTAAAAGACTATGAATGAATTTCTTCGTCGTTTTGGTCACCTTAAAGAGTTAACAATTTTCCCTCCCGTCTCTGGTGGCTCGGCATGTGCAACTGTACCATTAGTATTTGATGAACGATTTAAGGCCAAAAATAAATTGAAAATATGCGGCTTGCGTGGTTTCAAGTTGAGTATTCACAGTTCACTGACGCTGAAAAATATGACGGCTCTGTATTTGTGGAAGACTGGTTGGGACAAGACATTTGAAGATAGATTCCATCACATTTTTCCTAATCTTAAGGAAGTATTTTTTATCATGATGAAGGGATCTCCTATCCTTTTGAAAAATATGTTAAAGGTCTCATCTCTCAAAGTAATAATTTCCTGGTGTATTGATTGGGAGTTACAAGATCAAGATGTTTCTGATATTTGTCACCGCTATAAAGCACCTGTTAGTCGTTCAGAGAGAAGCTTTTGTTTAAAAAAACAAGACGATGGTAGCTGGGAATACGAGAAACTCAATTATGAGGGGTTCAATGAAAATATTTACCAGAAGTTCCAATATGAGTTTTTATATCAAGACTATGCAACATTTAAAAATTGTTCATGAGAAGTTATAATCTACCAAAACAAATTCTCAGGGTCGGGTAGCAATGCGTACACGTGTTCATTATTATATTATTCCTATTATTCCTATGAAATCCTTATTGCATGTCTAAATGAATCGCTAATCTATAAAAAATCGACTACCACTAGTCTGCTTGGCTACTGAACAACCACAGTAGATGGGTAATCAAATGTATTGGTAATATTTAAGGGAGATTTCTATTTATTAAAGTGTACGAGATCATATTGTACTCTATTAGTATGTAAGAATTTGAGGTAGTCATTTTGTTTTGTGTGAAAAATCTCCTCTACTTTAATTCTTCCGAAGAATGAACTCTGTACTCAAATCATAATATGTAAGTAGTAGTTATAGAAAGTAGTTCTGTTTTAAAATACACAGTTGATGTCACTTTTAAAGTGACAAACTAGTGTAGTTATTACTAGGCACGTAGTTTGTTTAATATTTAGTGACCTTATTGTCTGAAGGTTGAAGACTGTACTATTTTCCTATTTTCAGTTCATTGTATATATTTATACATATATTTGATAACCGCCCTCATATCATCATGCACTATAACATTATATAAAATCAGTTTAAAAATCAACAAGAGAATTTAATAAACAAAACAATAAAATTCTAACAAACATTTTTGGTTTATTGTTGTGGAGTGCAGGGTTGTTGAATATAATTCAAACAATAACCCCGATTTCCCATATCATTCGTTTCATTTGCGTCTGTATGATAATGAATCCGGAAGGGTTTAGCATAGCCTGAAATAAAGACCAGTGATTTTTATATTAGTCATTCAAAAATACAATGCATCTAAAGCATAAAGCTTACTGTAAACTGGAGATTGAATCATGGAAACTTCGCTGTTAAAAGTGTCACCACAAATTCTATCTTGACAGATAGTTCCACCTTGCTGAGTCACTCTTCCTGAATTTGTAGCACAGGGAATAGTAATCCAATCGGATGTACAAGATGAAGCACCAATCATTGCTCCTATTTGGGTTTGTGCATTCTGACCATTCAAGGAAAATGCTCGTGTTCGTTGGTTATTTTGTTGATTGAATTGAACTAAAGCAGGCGTGACAAATGCAAAGTCATTCATAATAATATACTAACAAAAATGAGAGTAATTAATAGTTGGAAAGGTGTTTCTGAATATTCTTACCGTTGTCATTGCAAGCCGTATACCGGATACCACAAAAGTTCCTTTCTACTCGAATGCAAGCCGTGTAATCCTAACATACGAAACACACGTGTACACTTACTCAATTCGAAAGTTACTCTATGCGAACACATACTAAAAGTATGGAAAGTTATTAATTATTACTTGGTTGGATAATTGTTGTCCCGCAGTGAAATCAAAGTTGTAGGATCGTATTACCCCACTAACCCCTCGGTAATACTGTAAGCATCCTTCCGGTGCTTTTAGCAATATTAATAATTTTATAATGTGAGCTCTTTCATCTCAGATTTTGTTATTGAGAGGATTTGAGGTTTGTTGGAATTTACCTTTTTCCAGTGCATTACAACGTATTTGGGTTACTTTAATTTTCCACGAGCGTGAATAAGTCGGACCAGAAGTTATCACTGAAAGAGTTACTGGGCTGTTATCCACTCCAACATCAATGAACACTGGTTTTTTTACATGAGAAAGAAGCAATTATTAGTGGTCACACATTTTTTATGGAAATTGAAAAACTAATAAATTCCATTTGGTCCTGGTTGGGCGATGTTGAAGGAATCAAATTCCAATCTTTTTTACAAAAGAAGTATGAGCATTGCTTTTAATAAGGTTCGTGAAATACAAAATAATGAATGCTAATTACCAAAGAAATAAGAAAAGTGAATGATGTATTACTTGATTTGACACACATCCGGCGAACATTTGTAAACGGTAAGTTGGCAACTTCCAGTACCGTCATAGGAAGTGGGATAGCCATTATGTGTGAAATAGGTACAATTTTGATTAGTATTTTGTCCGCATGATTTTGAAACTAAATGTGCAAAGGAATTTAAAATATGCACATTTTAAAGGCAAAAATAAAATTGAGCCAGTTTATAGACGCTATTTTAAAATCATTATTGGTTATCATAACGTACAGACACAACAAACGCCATATCCTTGAGCACATTTTCCATTGGCTGCCCCACCTCGTCTACTACATTCTGCCTGGGGGTAACATGCTACGAAAATAAAATTTCGTTAAAACTTCGTGATATTTTACAAACGAGAAGTTAATTATTTGAAAAACTATTTAATTACTTCCGTTGTCTCCAGAAGCACTTAGGCAAGCGGTGTTATCAAATCGTATGATTGTAAACAATGATAAAACTGTTAATGTCCCAAAACTGTATTATTATAATAAATCAGGATATGTTTCGTTTTAGTTATTTGAATGAAAATCTTACAACGTGCGTCCCTTTCCGATACTCCATTGCCCATTATTACACCCGGAGCGGTTCGATTTCCTCCATTTCCGTAGCTCCTTTTTACTTGGTTATTTTCATATTTGTGTTGATAAGAACCAGATTCCACTTTTGACTTTTGGCTCAACGGATTCCACCAGCTACTCAAAAACGGCAGTTGTCTTTTCGCCCTCTTCAGTAAAATCACCGAGGAGGGTGACACTAGAGATCCAACAGCAGGGATCGCTTCAATTATTTCATCCTCCTCTCCATTCACATTTTCAATGAGAGTTGTTAAGAACACTCCACACACTAAGATTAAGCTAGTTGTGAGAACAATTTTATTTCGAAAATGCATTTTACTTTGAAAGGAATTAAAAACCTGTGCTATCGACGACTCTTTGAATTTAGCATGAAATGAAGTCTGCTGACTTTATGCATAAATTCAGTCATATTTATAACCTTTGCTGGTCATTTATGAATTTTGGAAATCGCAAAAATCGTAACGATAAGATGACACATGACACATTTTTCCATTCATTTTTTAATGACACATGTTTCGATGCATACAATAAAGTCATTTTGCCAGAGTGAAAGTCGGTGGACAATATATCCGTTTACCAAAGGGATCATGCAAGCGCATCTCCCACTCCCAGCCAGGCATGTGCGTGCAAAAATTAGAAGCTAAAAGCAGAGCCAAGTAAAAGTAGAATTAGTGAATTGACAAATTGTATTATACTTTTTGCTTTCTGTGAATCGTATGACGCCTTCTATTATGTTGGGGAGAAAATGTTATGGCATTCATCCTTCTCGTTACAGATCGTGTCACAAGATTACAATGTAATTTGGTACCATGATAGTATGCGTATGCAGAAATTCACGCTACTATGCACTAATGCAATGCAATTTTACACGCGAAAAACAAACGCACGGGACGTTTATGAACATATTTTCTATCAACGAATGTAGTAGCAGTGTAGCGTATAGAACCTGCTTTAGAGTTCGAATTATTTTCTTGCAAAACCTTACATAAAAACATTGAAATTGCCGAATTGTGACTTTTGTTTGTCTCAGTTTATTTATAACAATGTCTTTGTCAGGTTGAAAGTGCATAGACCACAGGTTCAAAATTTAATCCAAAGCTGCTTGTTTAATCATTTTAAGACCATGACATTGTCTCTGAATAGGAGAGTTGAAAGTATCCCATATCGCTCAAGCCTTTGTCATTAGCAAAAATGAATTCAATAAATATAGAAAATTTAAGCCGTTCCAATTGACCTTTAGCACTTCAGTATATGATTTTCTGCTTTCAGTTGGCTGGCTTTACATAAATCTCCATCTAGAAAAATCTATGGAATCAAAACAACTCTTGCTCCTGGATTAAGGATTATGAGATTGTGCGCATGACAAAGGGAAACTATTGAAGTTTTATTGATACAAGTAATAAATCGAATTTCAGAGTAGACTGATTTTATTGTTCGAATTGCAATCGAGTTGTNTAGGAGAGTTGAAAGTATCCCATATCGCTCAAGCCTTTGTCATTAGCAAAAATGAATTCAATAAATATAGAAAATTTAAGCCGTTCCAATTGACCTTTAGCACTTCAGTATATGATTTTCTGCTTTCATTTGGCTGGCTTTACATAAATCTCCATCTAGAAAAATCTATGGAATCAAAACAACTCTTGCTCCTGGATTAAGGATTATGAGATTGTACGCATGACAAATGGAAGCTATTGAAGTTTTATTGATACAAGTAATAAATCGAATTTCAGAGTAGACTGATTTTATTGTTCGAATTGCAATCGAGTTGTTTTTTAATCAACCAATCTTGTGCTATGTAAGCAAAGCTATTTTTATTTATTTCTGGCTTACAATGATGAATAATTATTTATTTGAAGGGAAATCGAGTATTAAAATGTTGACAGTTTGCTATGATGGCATAGTCATGTCTTTGTGCAGACGTAGTTTTTATGTATGTAGCAGCGTAATCTGTCAAGTTTATCATCAAACCAAAAATCAAACAAGATAAGACATGGAAATGAAAGATTGATTTGACGACTGATTTTCAGGTGCGATGAAATGTTCAGAGTCAAGGTTCTGTTCGTTTAGTTTGGTATCACGAAATTTTTACTGCCTTTATTACTGCTATAATCCTCCTCGAACACTCGTCATTGGGTGAGACAATGACTCTTGAAAAAGTCATGAATGGTTCATTGCAATCGACCGCCATGATTAAGTTTTACCATAAATCACAATTTTTCTAGTCACTTAGATTAAAATTTTAAGCTGTAAAAATTTAATATTTAAATCTGTACATATTTCCGAAAAGTTAGTTCATCATGAAGTACAGTATATTCGTGTTAGGAGCCACAATATCAATCTCACTTTTCGTGAGAATTTGTTGTGCCATTGGATTGAATAACAGCCTTGAGAAGCGGAGTTTACTCTATTCCGTATTTAATTCAATTGATGAACTTGAAGTGGATCGAATTTTTTCAGGTCGGACTGAAGACACGTACGAAAAGATGCTTGTTTTGAGTATTTTAAACGGGGAGAAAACGCCTCCTTCGCGTCAGCACGTAGAAAGAATGGTGCGGCAATGGAGGGAGGAATTGGAAGCTGTTAAAATTCGGAACTGGAAATTGCGTGCTGATACTAAAACCCAAGAAAAAACGTTTGTTCCGAACAATTTTACAGAAAACTTTGACAATGTTGACATCTACTGCTCATGTCAGCGAAATCAACATCCCCCTACAAATTTAGTTGACCCGGACTGTGACTCTGACCCACTTCATCATGTCTGTGTTAGTGATCTTCCAAGTGGATGTGATTATAATAATGAAACAAGGGCAATGAAGTGTAATGATGAGCAGATCACAAGTATACCACCTCTTCCTCCAGACCTTGCCGTTTTAGATCTCGATGAAACCAGCATTAACGCGCTGGCCGCGCATGCTATTGTAAAAGTTTCTATAAATTATATTAGACTTTTTCGAAATCCAATTGAGTTTATACATCCTTCCGCTTTTGCTGGGGTGAAAAACCTACACCATCTTATAATTCAGGGAAATGATATTTCATGTGTATCAACTGAATTGTACGTCGGTTTGAATAGCCTTATTGTGCTAGATTTATCATACAATCACATATCGTTTGAAATTTATAAGACGTGCCCGATTGACGACGAAGATAATATAATCCAGGTCTTAAAACTCTCAATTGATTTTTGCTTACCAGTTCCAGTCAAACAGAAATGATAAAACCTGTTCTTTTTATTTTAGGTGCTTCCCAACCTATTAACCCTCAAATTAACGGGTACCTAAAATGAAATAACCTGAAATAAAACCAAATTACCTCTAAACATACAAATTAACTGGGTTTTGCACTTACTGTAGGAAACCCGTTGAAAGCTATTCCGAAACAAATGTTTGCGGGGCTCAGGAATAGTAAGTTGAGCCTTTTATACTTGGACGACTGTCATCTTACAGAGATACACCCTGGTCAGTATTTACCCTGATAAATAAATCTATATATTTTATTAAACATGTCTAATTTTCTCAACACTTATCGTTAATCGTTATTGTTATATTCTTTAAATTTGTTATTCTAGACGCATTCTCTTACGTGAACAAGGTGGAAAGTCTCAGCTTATCAAATAATCCACCAGAATTGATGACATCATTGGAATCGTTCTTAAAAAACCTACCCTACTTGAGGCAACTTTCCATCGCTGGCAACCGGATTACTAATTTTCCTAGAAAAGCATTGCAAAGATTTGGTCATCACCTACGTACACTTGATATTAGCGGAAGCATTCTGGGTACCTTATCTCGCGAAGGTAAACTACATGAATTTTTTGTTCGCGTTTTTCGAAGGTACAATAATGAATAAAAAATAATAAATCAAACTTTGATTTAGATATTGAAATACTTCCTGCACTTGAAGAATTATATCTGGACGGTATGTCAACTTTATTAGTATTAATTAGAAAATTACAACAAGTTTATTATTTGGTTTGTCATGATGTTTGCTACATGCTAAAATGTTAGATGCTGGACTTGTGTCAATTGCGGATGATGCATTCGAAGGGTCAAATATTAGAGTTCTCTCTTTAAAAAACAACAACAAACTACGTCAAATTCCTTCCGTGCTACCTGAAAGTCTGCACACTATGATTGTGTCCGGTGAGTTTATCAGCGTGCGTCAAAACGTTTTTCAGAAAGCATCAAATCTTTCCTATTTGAGTATGGAAGGAGTAAGTCTTGAAAAAATCACGAACAATACCTTTGCTAGCGCACGGAAGCTTCGAACAATGACAATAAACGATGGCAACATAAAGGAAATCGAAGAAGGAGCCTTCCAAAATCTGCTCCAATTAGGAATCCTTAACCTGGCAAATAACCCCATTTCCAAGTTACCTGTCGCAACACTGTCCGGATTGGAAGAACTGACTCAGGTGAACCTGTCAAATTGTACAATTAAGCTTACAATTGAAGAAGCACCTATATTTCCCTATCTGCCGAACTTGGTCACGTTGGATTTATCTAATAATGAAATCGAGAGTTTGATCCCAGCAATGTTTCAAAATTTACCAATTTTGAGAAACCTTCATTTGTCGAACAACCCTGTCAAGCCTTGGAGTTTGAGGTTATTTCCTGAGCGAGATTCGAAGTCATTTGTAACGGGCTACACATTTGTAGTAAAGATTGATGGTGGAAAAATTCAGTCCTTAACGGATGCTATGCTACAAGATTTTGAAGTTATGACAACAATCGACCTTTCAAAAAACCAAATTGCATGCAATCGAGTGGCTTGTCAACTTAGGGATTTAATTACTAACGACACAACCACACCAAATGCAAATAAAAGGTTTACAAATAGCGAGAACTACGAGTGTTTTGACGACGCGACAAAATCCTTCTATAATATATCCAAATTAACTGACGATATATGCGAAGGGGTGCAGTCGCAGTCGTCAGAAAATCCTGCAGATCCAGTTTATGTAAGCTCAGGAATGACGAAGATAATCTCTATATGTGCTGCGCTGGCGGTCATCGTGTCAGTTGTAATAGTGTTGGCTTATAAGAATCGAGCACATCTGCGCTATTTCTTATTCTATTTTAAGTTCCACGTGATGCCATTACCCCACAGGAAAGCAAAGTTGTCTACGATGGATGAAGACGATTCAGTTTATGATTTCGACGTATTTATTTCCTACCACAAACAAGATGCGATGTTCATTGAGGAAGTTTTTCTTCCAGAGATTGAACTGAGAGACGATGTGTATGGTTCGGGGCAATGTGAGAACAACCTTAATGAAGCTAGAAATGTAATTTATTTTATTGGCAATGATAAGAATAATTTCTTAACCAATAATGAGAGTAGCATTAGCGTAGTAAATCATGATAAGGAAAAGTCCAAAGAGGACGTGAAAAGATTTAGGGTGTGTCTCCACGAAAGAGATTTTGTTGCAGGAGTATCGATCACAGAAAACATCGTCGACTGTGTCGACAGGTCACGTAAAACAGCTATTTTCGTTTCAAGAGAATATATGGAGTCGCAATGGTGTTCTTTTGAACTGAACTTGGTATACCACAGAATGGTTGATAGACGAAGAAAAGCCTTTGTATTAATTCTAATGGAAGAGATTCCACAAAACGCTCGAAGCAAAGTCTTAAATTACCTGATGGCATCCAAAACCTATCTACAATGGCCCGGGGTGAATGCCTCTGAAGAAGATAAAGCAATATTTTGGAGAAGACTGAGGTCATTTCTTAAGGCTGAATAAAAAAATATTCAAGCGTGTTGCCGTGTGAAAGGACAATAATGGCAACAATATCGAGCGATCGGTAAATGCAAACATGTGCCGTAAAAGCCACTTCAAGATATTTCACGCCCGCATACTTGAGAATTAGTAATATGACGCGAATGTTTAGACATCCAACCGCAAAATTGTTTTTAAAAATTAGGTTAAAATTCACATTTGGATAAGGAGTAAAAATAATATACTTATCCTGGTTTATATGCACGTATATTGGAACTTTAAGAATAAATTCTCTATTTTTATACAGTTTACCGCGATTACTTTAGATTAAAAATTTAAATACAAAATATTTACCTAAGTATACCCAGAATTTAATTTTAAGTTTAGTTTGTTAAAAGTTAAATCAGTATGTTATTTCTCGAGCTTAATATTGTTAATCATTCCCATTGAAGGTTTTAACATATCCATGAAATAAATGTAAATGCAATAGGAATTCGTCAATGATTGCTGTGTCGAGTTGCACGTTACGTTTTTTTTTTTAAAT
>JAHZMX010003380.1:0-20309 GCA_027743895.1 Seira musarum
CAAGGAGAAACTCAACTCAATCGGATACTTTTCTCCTCTTTCCCAACTACTCTTTGCTGAGTATCCTTTTCGCTACACTACAATTCCTGTAGAATTCAGGGCAAAAATATTCTTTCTTCTCAAGTATTTTGGCAGCATCTCGTCTCATATCCACCTCTCAATCGCGACTCGATACAGAAAAAATATATACCCTGGACCTAAGCTAAAACAAAAAAAAACGAAAGTTTTGCTTCTTATTCTTCCCACATCACATCACACATTTTCAGACTAATCAAATTACCCATTGGAAAACATTAATCAAAATGCTGAACGTTTGGGGAGTGCTCTCAATTGTAATCTTCTACGTACTCATCCTTGCCGTTGGGATCTGGGCAGGGAGAAAAGGCTCCGGAGATGAATCCGAAGAGGAGGTCATGTTGGCTGGAAGAAATATTGGCATGTTTGTGGGGATTTTCACCATGACCGCTACATGGGTAGGTGGCGGCTATATTAATGGAACTGCTGAAGCAATTTACACCACCGGTCTTGTTTGGTGTCAAGCTCCATTTGGATACTCTCTTTCTCTTGTCATGGGTAAGTCTTATGAAGACAATGGAATCAGACAACGCTTCATTATTCTTTTGTTGTTCATCCTCATCCTCACATTTATTCTGAATGCCAAAAATAATAACATTCTACACATTTTCCCCCCAAAGCTAGATTAATTTCGTCATGTGCATACCATTTACTAAGCCTCGCTCGTGTAGTAATCATCAGCAGAGCTAATGTAATGTACGCAGAGGTGCTTAGCCTAAAGACTGTGTCCTTCCATCCGTACTCCGTAGACTCCCCTACTTTCAGTTTTTTGTCCCTCTTTTTATTCACGCCGTGGTGACCTTAATTTCTCCTTTCCTCGTGGAACTCGAAGTTCATTGTGAAAGCATCATGCTGCTAAAGTAGATATGATATGACTATGACCACTGCTGCTAGATGCCCCAAGCTTTAGTTTCCTTTATGCTGTAATATCTAATTTTTTCTTCTTTCCATGTCATGTTCTGTAAGAAAGTTGCTTCCTTCCTTCCAGTCTTTTTACAAAAAGTTTAAATGCAGTTTCCGCTTCGATATTTGCTTAGGGCATGCCTTAGTTTCCCTTTATATAAGTATGTATTTAAATGAGAAATGACATGGCATAACCAATCCCAAAAACCTGGACTGAAATTCGTCCTGAATTATTCAAATTCTCATTAATTCATTATCAGAGAAGTTGTTCGTTTTTCTCCGAAATAGCAGAAATATGGTGAAAGTTGGTTACTTTCAATCCTAAACTTTAACCATTATAATATTGAATTTCCCTGATAAAAAAATGATGATTTCTTGGCTTTCTTCTGAGCTAAAGATAAAGGTCAAATTTTTGCAAATTGTAAACTCTTTAACATTTTCTTGGAAGAATGCAAACGGGAGAAACACTCCATTCGAACATTTCTTAATAGAATAACATCTTAATTTCATTTTTTAAATGCATTTACTTCGTAATTTGATTCATACCATCGTTATTTTAGGTCTCTACAGTGTTGCCTACACGGATGTCATTCAACTGATTTGCATCCTTGTTGGATTGGTAATTGGATAAATTATCTTCATGATGATGTGATAATAAGGATGCAGGATGGAATTGGTAAAATCAATTCTCCGTTTCTTTCAGTGGCTCTGCATTCCATTTGCTCTGACAAACAAAGCGGCCGGATCTTTGACGGAAGCTTTGAAAGATCCTAACATCGATTGGGTTGGGGAACTAAAGAGAGAGGAAATCGGGCAATGGATTGGTAATTAGGACATGTTTAGCGTTATTCCATTTGTAAATATTTACGGGGCAAAATATTTTAATTCAAATGAATTTTTCTCTTAAAATTGGATAGACTACGCTCTCTTGCTCGTGTTTGGTGGAATACCGTGGCAGGTATTGAAATAATAATAAATTCCAACTTAATATATTTTTAATGAATTAGAAAAGAAAGGAAAGAAGGTTATGAAAAAAACGCTCCTGTTATCTCCAAAAAAATAATTTACACGAAAGGTTTCATAAAGGCATAAACATTAACGAAATGTTATGAATAAAATAAGTAATTAAAAATTCATCAGCGAAAAAAAGTTTTCCCACGTCAAGCTGTAGCTCATTAAGATTAATGGACGGGTTTTTCATAAAAGCACCAGTGCAAATTTTAAACTTTCATCCACTATCCACGCTGGAATGAGATCTCAAAGACTTTCCTTTATTGAATTACTTTGCAAATTACTTCACAAAACTACCTGAAGTCTTTCATGTGAAAGTGCTTTGAGTTGAGATTTCTAGTGGAAAATTAGTTTTCGTTGAAAAATTACTAAAATATTTGTAGAACCCGTATCCGTCCATCTAGGAATCCAACAAAGAGCTTTTCATGTTTTGATGTATGAAGAATTTCATCAGTTTTGGCTTTCATAACCTTAATTAATTTCTTACTAAAATGTAGTTTGTTTTGAGTGTTTTTAATTTCTTTGTCATTGTTCCTTGAATGTGTGGGTAGAAATATGATTGTGTGGCTTGGCCAATGCTTTAAAACATGCATTGTTTTTATCATTCTTCCCACTGAAAAGGGAAGTGTGTGGGAAGCTAAAAGGAATTCCTGGAAAATGCTTTAAAATTGCTTTATAATATTATTTCATCTAGGTATACTTCCAAAGGGTGCTTTCAAGCAGAACAGCATTTGGAGCACAAATCCTCTCGTACGTGGCAGCAGTGGGTTGTTTCCTAATGGCCGTACCTCCTGTACTCATTGGAGCCATTGCCAAAGTGTCAGGTGAGATGAAATAGAAAGTAATGAAAATTGATTTGATGAAAAAGATGAGTGAAGCTTATTATTTCGTTGATGCAAAAGCATCTGCTTAAAATAATGAAGCGAAATGGACGTACGTTCTATTTCCATAAGCAAATGACAATAGGACAAAGAGTCAAAAGCAGACCTGATATCCTAAAAAAATATGCATTCAATCCGATGTCAGATTAAGCCTTTCCCTCTTGAATCTCGAATTTCAAAAGGATTTTATTTCTTGCTTTCGGCACCAGATTTGGATTCGAAAGTTTTAAAAAATTCCCCCTATTTAGATTCAAATCCTGTATGACTTGACCTTTTGCATTTCCATCATTCCATTGTTCATTTACTGTAATGTAATCTGAATCCGTTCCATTCTTTTTTTTTATTCTCATGCTTGGCGAAATACAGACTGGAATAAAACAGATTATGGGGAAATGTATGGGATGGATCCAGCCACCCGTGGAGAATCCAACATGGTTTTGCCCCTGGTCATGCATCATTTGACTCCCGATTTCGTCTCATTTTTTGGATTGGGCGCGGTATCCGCTGCTGTAATGTCATCTGCAGATTCAAGTGTACTCTCAGCTTCGTCAATGTTTGCTCGAAATGTCTATCGTCTCATCTTCAGATTAAAGGTACAAAAGAATTCCTATTTTGTAACAAGTTTTTTTTTGCTGAATAAGAGGTCTCAAGTTTGATCTCCACTCTTCTCAGAATTTATGCTAAAACAAAAGATATGAAGTTTAGCACACGACGAAATTATACACGTTGCAAATATGTACTTCTTTTTCTGTGTTTTAGGCCTCTGAAATCGAGATTATTTGGGTAATGCGAATTTCCATCTTTGTTGTGGGTACTTTGGCTACAGTCATGGCTCTCACGATTCCTAGCATTTACGGACTTTGGTAAGAGATACTTTTTCAGTTTGCTCATGATTTGACATTTCCACAAGACTCCTTTTGATGAAAAAACATGATACAAACAATGGATGATTAGAATATAAATTAGCCCTACCCCTGTTGTAACTTCAAGAAGACCATGACATATGAAACTCCTGTCTAGTATTTTCTTTTGTTTCATAATTCCTAATGACAGTGGAATTACTAAATGTACAGGTTGGTCAAGGCCAAGACACGCCGACCCCTTTCCCCTAACAATAAGTATATAATTGCTTAATGTTTCAGTTTCATGAGTCAAGTAACTTTTCTGTATACTTCAGTATTACAATTTATTTCCTGGTCTGAGTTTACTGAAGACAGACAAATAGAAAGAACTCACAATCAGTATGTTCATTGCATCACATGGTTCCAAAATGCAAGTAAAAACATTGAGGATGGAGCAATTCCTTCTCGTCAGAAATAACTCGCACTACCTTACCTTATTCCCAAAGCAATACTTACTCTTTCTATCAATTTCATGGTTCCAAAATGCAAGTAAAAACATTGAGGATGGAGCAATTCCTTCTCGTCAGAAATAACTCGCACTACCTTACCTTATTCCCAAAGCAATACTTACTCTTTCCATCCCATCTCAATTTCATTGTTTTATTTATTTTGCTTTGAGTATTGCAATCGTATCAGAAGTCCTTTTTATCACAATCATGGAATAAGCACTTTAACCCCTACTCTTGAAGAATACCTGAGGAAAGAGAAGACCTTTCTTCAAACAAAACAGACAAACTCATTTCTATTCCGCCTTTTTCCCAGGCCAAGCTCTCCCTCTCGAATTGAAATCATTATTGCTTTCACTTAAGAAATGTTTATTTTGATTCTTCTTTTCTTTCCTTTCCTTCGAATGTAGCATTTTTTCTCATAAAAGACTTCTCTTTTCTTTTCCAGGACAATGTGTTCGGATCTCGTATACGTGATTTTGTTTCCCCAACTTCTAATGGTAGTCCACTTTCGTCACTACTGTAATACCTACGGTAGCTTAGCTGCGTACATTGTAGCACTCTTCTTCAGACTGGGTGGGGGCGAGGAGCTTCTCCATCTCAAAGCATTCATTCATTTCCCTTACTTCGAGCCCGGTGATGATGAAGCAGGGATTTGGGAGAAACAACGATTCCCATTCCGTACATTCTGCATGTTAATGTCCTTGGGGACCCTTGCTTTCATTTCAAAACTTACCGACTGGCTGTTCCATTCTGGGATTCTCCATCCAAAATATGACTACTTCCGGTGTGTCGTGAACATCCCTGAAGATCGGCTCAAGGTAATCGGTGGTGGTGGTCCTCGGGGAAACGTGAGAAACAAATTCTAACCCTTCTTCTTTTCAAAACGAAAAAAAACTTTTTCAGTATTTTTTTCTCTTTTTTTTTGTTCATTCTCTTTTCTCTCTTTTAAGTATTCTGCCCTACTTTCTCTTTCTTCACTAGTGAGTGTATTCTATAAGCGCATGGCTCAGCATAAAATGAATACTTCTTCGACGCTTATTAATGTGCCTTTAATGTCTTGACGTGACAATATATGAATTCATTTCATATCCAGTCTGACTGAGCTTTTTTTTGTCAATTTCTTTCAATTTATATTTTAATGCGACACACAATGGTGAGATATAGTAAAAATACATATTTTCCCACTCACATAGGTATATGTAATGAATGGATCATGCCAATTTGCTCTACAAATATGAAAGACATGTCCCTTCCATAAATGAATTACCACAAAGAATTTGGCTGATTTTCATTTTGTCAGAAAAGTAGTCAATTTATCTTTCATCACCACTGTCTTTATGTACCGTACTTTATTATCAGGAACCTTCAACTGTCATGTCAAGACACTCATTTTCCATTACTATTATATGCACTGGTATCGACAACAAAGATATTAGATGAAAGCATAACCGCATAAGTATATACCAAGCACATGGTTAGGAATCAGGAAAGGAGTAAGCGTAACTGTGATAAAGCCAAACCAAACTAAAAACTTTTTTTTCCTGGAATGAAAGGAATGTTACGTGAGAGAAAGTAAAAAAAACTACTCAAACTTTACACTCTTTGCAAAAACTTTGACTTCCACTTTGCATTGATGGGGAAACTATATTTGTACACATATTCCTACACATCATAGCTCGCCCGATAACACATTATTATTTGTTTGGGATAGCACCCAAGCGTACTGCGTACCTCTATTTTTACTTCAACATTTTACTTTCATATTGGCAAATAGGTAGGTACAATACGGGCTCCAACTTCTTTCCATTTCCTTGCTCAATTATCGATCGCTCTTTACTATCAGCATTACCTCCAAAAGAGGAGCGATACTAACATGACTGGAGCCCATGAATGTTTTCGTTAAATGAAAACTATTCCCATTCATTCGCATTACTCAAGTCACACGAAAGAATTTTTAATTCCACTTCACATGAAATGCCCAACTCTTCATTTTCTTGGAAAGCAACACTATTATCAATATTTGATTAACTCAAGACATTATGATCCTCCTTAATATCGATTGGCAAGCATGGTTTTAGGGTATAACTTTAGTGTGAGGTCAGGAGCAAAAAGAAATATATATTTTTTATGCAGCTTGTAATTTTCTTCCTGTAATAGATTCTTATAAGAGCATTTTTCAAAAAGAACATGGCATTTCCTTTTAGGAATAATCACATTAGATCTATCCCCTTCTTAACTTAACCCATCTGATCAATGTAGTCGAAACATTCTGATTTGTTTCTTACGTTTTCAATCGGGGGAATATGATGGATTTGGATTGGAGATGGCATGTTGGATTCAGCAATAAAGACAGTACCTGCATTATATTTCGAAATAGTGCGAAAAGTTTTTTTAGACAAAAATAATTTTTAAAATGGCTACTGCTTTTTGTCGCCTTGTCCATGTTGTTACATTTGCCGTTTATCTTAAGCTATGTTTCACTATATCTGTGTTTGTGTAAAAAACATACAACGTGATTTTGGGCGATTGTTTAATTTCTCATTCCAATTTTCTGCTTTTATTGCAAACCTCATGCCAAAGTTTCATCTTCAAAGATAGATAATTTACCAGGAGCGAGTGTGTGAGTAGCACATGATCATGTAATCCGATTTTTGACAACTTGCCAGGTGGAGGAACCACACGAAGGGGAAATGACTGTCATGACTGCCGCGATGGTAGCCAAGTATTGCGCGATGGAAGAGATGAATGGCAGAATAAATCCTGCAATGTCAGATTCTGATGAAGATTCAAATGGAAAGAACGCGGCGAATGCCAAACCGCCAGGGGCTCCGTTAGTCGGCCAAGTGGTAGAGCGGCCTGGAGCAATACCCCAGAATGTACAAAAGGAAGCAAAGCCAACAACGAATGTAAGCCCAGCCAAGGTCATCCCGGCTATTCTTAGGGCAGGCTCGATAACAGAAGGGCCATCCCTACGGAGCGGATCTATTTCCGGACCTCCTCCTGGTGCTAAGCGGCTATACAACGAAAGTGATGATTTTGGTGGCTCACGGGGTGGGGGTGGAGGTGGAAAATCTTATCAGACGGCACTTTAAGGTTAATTGAATAATTAATACTTTATAATATCATTTTTATGCTCTATATCATGTTCCTATAAATATTCACGCGTGGAAAGTTACATGAAAATTCTGGTCAGTACCGGTCTCATTTTTAAGGGAGGTGTGGATTGCATGTCATATAAGCGTAATAATGTCAACATTTTAGTGAAAACGCGAGCATGGTGCTATTTTTACATTCCTAACCCATCCCACTTACGAGAAATTAATGTAGAAAACACGATTTTGTGTGTTTCATCGTTCTATATTTTGTTTTGTATTTCGAGACCCACTTGTCGTCCTCCAAAAGAAAGTTCGCGCAATATGTTCATTCAGCCCTTTCCATTTTCCAGCAAACAAAAGTCCCTAATTTTTTCCAAGAAACGAACCCGACAAAATAAATAATTCAAGAAGGATAGGAGTCAGTCCTCCACTTCACATCCATTACAATCACTCAACTTGTTCCATTCAATTTCGCTAAAATGTCTTAAATCATGGAAAACTCTCTAGGTTCAGAGCTTCTGTAAGCCACAGTTGTAGGTCTTGATATGTTATGTTATGATATGAGCCTAGCTAAAGCTCTCATCAGAGAAAGATTTTCTTCTCCAGAGAAAACTTTCAATAGTAAAACTAGGTTTGTTGGTTTCTTCTTGTGGAAGTGGAGTCGTAAGCTTAGATTAAAGTGGTTAGAGGAAGCGTCACTCTGATCGATGGATATATAATAGTCATGAAAATATAATAACGATAGTAGTGTAGCTCACTGACTTTTTGCTTTCTCCTGATTATATTCCAAGCAAAGGAGCCAGGCCATGTAGACCACACAAGTTCCTTAGACTTTCATTTGTATCAATAACACGTGCATTTAATAGAGTACTTTAGGTATGGTTGATCCATGTGTAGGTACAGCAGGTTAACTTCATTCTACCCCTTTCGTTTTTTTTGTTCTTCATAAATCGCCAATTTAGATGGAAAGAAATGTACGCATTTTAGGATATGACGTCAATTCTGTAATAAACGCTGGGTTGGGTTCTGGCCAAGCCAACCAAAACCAAAGTCACGACTCACGACGTAGTTGTTTATCTTCCGTAAAATTAAACACCTTTTTATCCGATATTTCACACGGAAAGATATAGCAAATTTCATGTTTACAATTCCTATTTCTGAATTGCGTGTAGAAAATGAAAATTTTACATGACCTATTCATTTTTTAATTGGATGCATAATACGTATTTGCAAGGATGCAAACTATTCTTTTTAAATTCCATGCTTAAGCTTTTTTAAGTGTAATCTGATATCGTCTAACCGTGAAGGTTTCAAAAGGACCCACTTTACATTCCATCCAATGCAAATGCCACTTTTGACAGATGATCCTCAAAAACTTTTACCTTGAATGGGGTAACACAAAACCAATACCCCAAACATCCGAGAGACGACTTGGTGTACTCTTTTTCCTTAGTTTAGCTTTAGTTTACCCTTCACCCCTCTCATCCATCATCAATTGCTAAAAAGTCTACTTCCTACAAAACTTAATGTTCTGCATCAATTTTTCATCATCCTTCCGTCTTTTGTTGCTTTTCTCCAGGTAAACCTTTCTTATTTTCCTCTCGGAAGTAAAGCAACGAGACTGTGACCTTTATTTCACCTTTATGACCTGACTGTGTTTGACCTGAAACGGAAAAGAACGGGAGAAAGAAAACGGAAGGAAAAAATGCTGTATTAAGGTACGATGATATGTTGATGATGATGATGATCTCGGTAGAATCGGAATGGAACTTCTACTTCACTATCTACAATCTTCAGAAAAAAATACATCACCAACCACACCACAACGAGTGCTGTTGTGCATTGTATTCCACTGAAAAGGTTAAACTTGTATGAGAAAAGTTACAAAATTCAGAAAACAGTTATTTTGGTTGAACCAAGGCGATAGTAGAAGGTAGGACTAAATCTAACTTAAGTGTATTGATTGGTTGCTTTCATATACAGTCTCGTGGGCATTTATAAGCATCAATTTGAGTTTATTTACATGATACCTAATCATCTTTGGAGGAAAAACAAATTCAATTTCTAGGAAAATCTAATAAAATAAATGTATGATGTATATTTTGTCAATATTTACGTTCATCTTACCCCCGATTATGTTCATTTGAAGGAAAGGTAAAGACTTAGGTATTCAGCACGGTAAACCCTTCTTCAATCAACGAAAATTAAGAGAAAGGGTATTGATTATTGATTCATTTAATTATAATTGACTTTTTTTCCTTCATCAACTTTTAAAAAAACTCTGATCATACCATATCAAGTCAAGTCATTCAGAATCTGTGCATATCCTAACTCACACTAGCATCTTCTGTGTTATTTACCAAAAATACGAAAATCGTAGTTGAAATGAAATTGACAAAAAAAATAGCTAATTTGTAGTCTCACATTTTTGTAGTGAAATGAAACTAGTCCTCATGTCATGTCATTATAACTACAATTATGGTTAATTATTAATTATCTTATCATCAGAATAATACTAACTTTTACGATTTTAGAGTTTTAGGCTCATATATATCCCTACTAACTAAATACATCGTACTTACAATTTAAACGAAACATATCAACGCAAAAAGAGAGGAACACACTAGACCAGCAAATTGGATAGTGTTAACCAAAAAATAGTGTATTAGTAGCAATACATACTTTTACCAAAACAAATCATTTGAACAAAGAAATGAATTTATGAATAATTACATGAGTCATCGTCATTTTTTATAAAAATTAAAATTTATGTGTTGACAAATGTCTACTGTAATTTACCGTGTTGTACGTGTCATATCCGAATCAAGTGAGCGGAAAATGTTTTTTCTCGATTTAGGTACGTATAAAATGTTGTGCAATGCAATACTCTTATTACTCTCTTCGTCTATTTCTCCTGCTTTGTTCTCCGTTTTTTTTGTTTGGGAAAGGATGGAAAAGTAGGATTTGGATTGGATGCGCTTAGAAAAGAAAGAGACAAATGATGCTATGTATTGTGAAAATGGATGAAAGATGAATGTATTTACTACGTATTCGAAAGAAAAGAATTTATTGTAAATGCAAATTAAAACATTGTGTCTATTTATTTGTAAAAAAAGAGTACGAAATGTCATATTTATAAATGTATAAAAATTAAGGCTGGACCTAACAAATGCTACTAAACTTACACTATAATGAATAACGGCCAAATTATAATTTCTTAATGTTCTGATGTTGATGTACCTCTGCTAATTATTTACCTTACATACATAACCCAAATTATTCCTGTCAATATCTGGTTGCTGCCATTTGCCACATATTTGTTTTCACAATTTTTGTTGCCTCCAATTCACCCAGTCATCAATTTAGAAAAAATCTTGAAAAGAAAAGAAAAAAAATCAACCTCCAGTCCACGAAGTAGTAGAACAGAACCCTACGTACGTGTAGCTTTGATGTTGTTTTCACTGTATTACTAAATGTACTATATCAATGGGTATCTTGTTGTAAAAAGATGAACTTTTCTGAAAAACGTAGTTTTGTGTATACAGTAGTGGGCCATGCAAACGGCAGTGATATTAATGTGTCAGAAGTATTACTTAAAAAATTATTTATAAACGAATCTATATATTTATTGTAGTATGTAGTAGTTGTAGAAGACGAAGAAAATGTTTCTGGAAGATGTACCAAGAAAATGTTTAGACAGTCGATGGGAAAAATTTTTATAAGGCACGTTCAAATATTACTTATCTGAATGTTACCTTTAAGAAAAACTTTGTCTGTGGTTGAATATACCGTTTCAAAGAAAGAGTGTTTATCGTTCATGTTCAATGTTTCAGTGTTGTCTTGTGTGTAACAAAGAAAGCAAAGGAAAATGAATAAAGTTTTTTTCCGGTGGAGCTCATGGCTTGGCTTGCTTTTGCCAAGATGAAAAAAGAGCGTTTTAAGGCTTTGAAGTGAAACGAAATGGAAAAGATGTGCTCTTGTTCTGTGCAGTCCCCTCCAAATACATATAAGCCCAATCTTTTTTTGTCACTTGATGTATGAAATGCTTTGGACTTGGGACATGGAACGAAAAAAAATATGTTCCATGTATCAGTTTTGTCTGGAATTACTAGGAATAAATTAGATAAAAAACTGTAACCGCAACTGTAACATAATTATAATACATATCATTCCTCCATGACGTGGTTTGGTAGTGAAATTATTTTACAAAAAACATATATAAAAATCCATCTATATATATTTATCTGTATGTGTATCTATTTATATTTATATAATTTTTGAGAGCAATCTCTTTTTAAAAACAAGCTGTAATTTAAAAAAAAATAGTAGTTTGTAGAAAAGAAATTACTTTTAGGTGAGAACGCGCACATGGTGCTAATAACAATCAATGGATTTTAGAGAGAAAAAATTATGAAGAGTCGTACTGGATACTGGATGAAACTAATGTATCCGGTGTCGATGTAAAAAAAATGTTTAGATGATATTATTAGGTGAAAATCATTAATGCTGTTTGTAAAAGCACGATATATAAATATGATGATGGTATGGTACATGATGATATATTATGATATGATGATGATGATCAAATTATTTAAAGAAACAGGACAAAATATAATCTATACACAGATACTATATTGTAAATGTATTGAAAAAGCGTAATGATGAGAAGAAATATATATTATGTAGTCAAGAGGAAAAGTACTGATGAATAAAAGTACTTCTAGATTTCAATGTGAAAGCTGTTCACGTTCACTTTGAAGACAAAAATGAATTTCATATTTTCTTACTCTTTATTAAAAACACATCGGCAAAATCATCACAACTTAACATTCTCATANAATATAATCTATACACAGATACTATATTGTAAATGTATTGAAAAAGCGTAATGATGAGAAGAAATATATACTATGTAGTCAAGAGGAAAAGTACTGATGAATAAAAGTACTTCTAGATTTCAATGTGAAAGCTGTTCACGTTCACTTTGAAGACAAAAATGAATTTCATATTTTCTTACTGTTTATTAAAAACACATCGGCAAAATCATCACAACTTAACATTCTCATAAAAAATACAATACATGCACACAAAAAAATAAAATAAAATACAAGGTACATCATCGAAAAAATATATGTATAAAATAATAATAAAAACTCATTTGGCAGACTTTCAGACATTTTTGGGATAACATTTTAATGCAAGTTATACCACCACAGCTATCTATCATGCACACAGTTAATTAATAAATCTATCAAATAATATATAATTAAATACTACGTGTTTTAATGTAATAATGACTTGAAGTGACTTATGTCAGCGTTATTGCATCTTGTTTTATGATTTCGAAGAAAAAGAATTCATACAGGAGCGCACCATTACTTATGTATCTCCAACGGCATCGTTATTTTCTCTTTTCACTCAAGGTAAGGTTTACTCATCTTTTTTTTTGCTGTCGCGTCTAATTGTGAGATGAAAGATACCAAAATCGAGAATCATATTGCATTTTCTTATGGGCATATCAAAGAAATTTAGATTTGCTCTGGCTTCGCTATGTAGCATGTGTGATGTGATCATCACATCTTCTCAAAAGGAAATGACCTGAGTGCGTATATAGCATGTGAATTTCCACGATCCCATCAAAAATTTATGATTCATCAGATGACATATGATCATGCTTTGCCTTGCCGGCATAGCATTATTGGCATGTGATATGCAAAAAAAATTGCGTGGCGATCATTGTCCTTGATGAATATAGGATATGGCTTCCCTTTGAGTGCCTCACCACTTAATTTTCCGTATTCAATTCAATGGCACCTGATACTACTCAAAGCTCTCCATTTCCCTTTTTTGTGAATGACTTCAAGGGAAAAATACTCGAAGGCAGAAGAGCAAGTTTTTTTCCTTTGAGCATCTACTCAGGCAAAAAAAATACTAATCAAAGTAAAAGTTAAAGGGTACACAAAAGTGGTCAACAGCAAAAACCATCCTAAACACATGATTTTCTATTTGAATTTATCATCTCCCTAAAGAAACTCTGAGAATTTTTTTACGTAGGTACCACCCTCCTTCCTATAATGATGATGATGGTAATGACTTTGGACGTCAACGTGGGCCATGTCTATTCAATAAAATAAATAGAAACTCTGTACCTACTACTCTGCCACTACCTAAGCACTTTTACACGCGACGTGCATAAATTCTATTATCTAAAAACCCCCTGTGCATTAACTAATGTCACAGGTTCAATAGTCCAGTTTTTTTGCATGGGCTTTGGTTTTGACTTTGTGTAATGTAATATTATTCAGTTTTTTTTTTGTTTTTGGCAGCAGCAAAAAAGTGCAGTGACCCATTGCTTCTTTTACTATTATTACTGTACGTGCGTCACTCGTCACTCGCCAAAACGTTCTAAAAGAGATTTTGTTTTCTTGAAGGTTGTCCAACCACTTTTTTTATAGGTTTCTAGAAAAGAAAATATCTTAAAATGCAGCACTGCAGCAGAAAAAAAATATGATGCATCTTCACAAAAAAATTACCCCTATCAAATCCACAAGAATAACAAAACATCGACCGATATCTTTTTCATTGCAATAATATTGACTATAGGAATTACTGTCAATTACAAAATCAAATATACTCTGCAATTTTTTTTCAGATTAAGAAAGTCAGTCGATGTGTATAGGTATTTATAAAAAAATGTTAGTTTGAACTACGAAATAAAACGTGTAAACTATGATTGAGCTTAATACGGATTTTGACCCTTACTTAAATAGACACAGAAGAACTAAAAAAGGTACATATTTATAAAAAATGTTAGTTTGAACTACGAAATAAAACGTGTAAACTATGATTGAGCTTAATACGGATTTTGACCCTTACTTAAATAGACACAGAAGAACTAAAAAAACTCGTTTCCGCCAGGGAAAGAATTTTTTTTAGAAAACACTATTTTTTTACAATTGCTGACCGTTAGATTACCAATTCATTATTGTAATTTTTTAAGGGAGAAAGAGGATACTTCTTCCTCATTTGTCGTCTTCATTGTAATCTTCAGTTTGTACACTCCCTTGCTCATCCTCTACAAGGTAATCAAGTCTTCGTTTACCACTGCGATCATGATCGTCAGCGTAAACATCTTCCACAAATGCTTCACGTTCTTCTGGGTCAAACTCCTCAGAGGCTGCTGTAATCAAAATTCAGACATATTGGAGACGCGTAGTCAGATAGATATTTTCTCTTTGAGCTACAACACAACAACTAGAAAATCCACTTTTTTCCCATAAGTTACATGGCATTTTTAACTGCACTTTTTTGTTAGTATTTTTTATAGAAAAAATATAGAATTTTTTGCCAAGTGTTCAAATTTCAGATACCCTGAAGAAAGGATGATATGCCATTGTATGCCTATGTGTAAAAATGACCAAAAAACTATAGGAAAAAAATTTGCAAAGGTGCAAGGGAAAAACTGGTAAATCAGGTTAGAATGTCATTAGAATCCCAAGACCCAAACCAAACCAATCAAAAGCCAAACGAAAGGGAAAGGGTTAGACGATCAGAGATTATGCATATCATTAAAACCCCTACAACTATTTACTACTTTGTTTTGTTAGTCATGCTTAAGCATGACTTGTCCTCTCACCCAACTTAAAAGTATTTTTTTTGTACTTGAGTTTTTAAGCGTGAGCATTACTTTACAGTAGGAGGGGAGGAAGTTATAAGATTTGGAAAAAGAGAAAATGGGAAATTCTTTAATTTTTTAGGGTAAACGAAGGTTTAAAATAGGACGTTGTCTCTTGGTTTCTCTAAAGAGACGCAGCTGCGGTCAAAGCCTTTCTTAAGATCCGTGACGTTGGTTGGTTGACCCATTCATCCAAGTCGAGGCTAACGGGCGCTTTTTATCACATTAATGTAATTAAAAACAACCTCCTCAGTTTTCAATTAAATGACGATTCCACGACTAAATTTCCTCGAAGGTAAAAAATAAGAACTGCGTAGGTGGTCCTTATCATATCATCCTCTTCGTCGTTGAATTTCATTTCATTAATTAAAATGAAGAAATATAATATTTTCGTAATTAAGTGAATGATGTGCTGAAAACCGATACTGCAGGAATAAGAACGGGTTGTTGCTGTTGTTGACGTGGTTTTTGCTGATGTTGTGGTTGAAAATAATGGGATCGAGATTGATGTTGTAATGATGATGAAGCAGAGGCCATATTAATTACGTTAGTGTTCTTTGGATTTGGATTCTGAGCAACGTTATTTTTGTTGTAATGCGATTTTGATACGGGCGGTAAGCGAATAGTTTCTGAAACGACTTGTTTTAAAGCATTAATGCTTTGTTTAAACCCCATTCCCTCGGCGTATGTAGATGTTCCAGCGAAAGTAGTAGGAGGGTTAGTAGCAGTAGCAGCGGCAGCTCCAGTTATGGTTGTAAATGTCAAAGCGTTATTTGCGTTAGTTTTCCAATTGTTAAAGTTATTTTTAGCATTGGTTATTATTGGCGTAAGAGATCCAGGTTGCGAGTATGAAGCTTTTGATTGCAAATGATAATTTTTATGATTTTTGCACTCACTGAGAAATGCGTCATCGCTTAGGACGTCTGCCCTTGCGGTTTCATCAGTCGCTGAACCAGCGATGACAAACTTCTTTTCTTCTCCTCTAATTGGAGTTGTGCTAAGGAGCGTCCTCCTCGTGGAGTCTGGGGATTTCTCCATATTCTTTTCTGCATAGAGTTCTTTTGAAAGCGTTTCAATGTAGGAAGAGAAGGCAGTTTCCATGTCTTCCTCTTTGGTGGAGAGACTGGTGGTGGTACTGGAGCCGCTGCTGCTGCTGCTAGCCCCATTCGTTTCTCCAAACCTTGGGGATAGTCTTCCCCAGACACGGTTTCTATGCTTCCGCTTTCGGCTTGGTCGGAGAAAGACATCCGTCCTTTCTCCGACCCGGAAAACGTATTCTGGGAGTGTTGTGTATATGTCTCTTGACTTATACTCTGTTGGCTGTTGCTTCCACTGTTGTTGTTGCTGCTGCTGTCGTCCTCCATAAATGTTGGCTGCTTCGGTTTTAACGGATTTTGGTTGTTGATTAAGGGGAGCCCGAGTGGTGCCTTTTTTATTCCGCTCACTTTTCCCTGTTGATTGTTGTCCAGGTTGAGGACGAGGCCTTTCTGATCCTTTGACATGCCCACGGACATTCTTTGGAGGAGTTTGTTTGGAGTGATCCGTTTTCCCGATCCATCGACCATTGGAATTGTGATTGTGAAGCGAATTGGTCCGCTGTCCAGAGGAATTTTTAGGCCGCCACCTGTTCTTATTAGTATTACGATTTTCCTCAGAATCATAGAATTGATCTCCACTTTCACGCGAATAATTTATATCAACTACGTCTACAGAAGAAGCAAAATGGGAACCTTTCTTTGATCCTGTAGGAATGACGCGCTTGTTGTTGCTGTTTTCTCCGGTGTTGGAATTCCTAAAGTCGCCCCTAAAATGAGTTGGCTTGTTCTTACCAATGTATCCGTTTGTCGATGATGATGATGATGATGGTCGTTTTGGAAAAGGTCGTTTTTTAGATGGACTGGGGTATCTTGAGCCGTTGTTGCTGCTACTACTGCTGTATGAATTCTTTGTTGGTCGTTCAGGTCGGTTTCGTCGCTGTGCTTGTTGGGGATAGCTGTGGTGGTCGTTGTCGTCGTCATAATCAGTATCGTCGTAGTCTTGATCCCGTCCCATGGTACTGGCTGACTGGTTTTGATCGTGAGAGTCATATCGTTGGTAATTATAGTTATTATTATTGTTTTTGTTATTATAATTTAAATTAGGATTTCGGAGCCCACCAACACTGTTGGTGTTGCTGGGGGAAGGTTGGTACTGCTGAGGGGGTTGGTACCCATTGTTGTTGTTGTTGAAGTTGTTCCTAAATTGATTTTGTTGGGATTGTTGTTGTTGTTGAGAATTAAACGATTGTGTGGGAGCGGATGGTTGCGCTTGCGCATAAGCATTAGACGTTGGTGATTGATAAGCGTTCTGCGGAACGGTTGGATAAGCTTGTTGAACAGGAGCGGACCCTGACGCAACCGGGAACTGGGTTGGATGTCCTCCAAAGCCTCCGGGTGAATTATTAATGTTTCCTGACGACGGACCGGCATATCCTGGTGTGTGGACGTTGGGGCCGGCGGAATTCCATGACGACGCACTAGGAGATGGTCCGGCATGCTGAGTATTCCATCCACCAACATGTCCATTGCTGGGTCCGGGTCCGCCATTGAACCCTGAATATCCGGATCCAGCAGGGATCGGTCCATTGTATCCAGTTGCTCCTGCTGTAGAGTAACTTGCTGCTCCATATCCTGTACCTGGGCTGCCAGAGATTGAGGCTGATCCTGAGGAAGCTGCTGGTACTGTCCCATATCCTCCATTAAACTGCGGTGATGATTGAATTGCGTTGGCAATGTATGAGTTCGCGCCAGATTGCGCATAATTTGCTCCAGCGTGTCCGGAGACATGCTGGTTGAAAGAATAGCTTGGAGGGTTGACAGCGGTAGGACGGGTTTCTGAGGCTCCGAAATAGTTTCCGGAGGGACGTGACTGGTGGTGAAAGTAACCGGGGCTGCCGCTGCTGACTGAGCCGCCATAGTGGCTACTTCCTTGAGGTATGGAGTTAACTGACTGCTGCTGGTATCCATTGTTTGTTGCGTATACATTGTTGGCTGCGGAGCTGATGCCTGAGCCGAGTACTGAGGCTGCTGAGGGGGAGGAAATTGGGGAGGTGGGGGAGAGTACTGACGGGGCTGAGGGGATCTGGGAACTGGCGGAGGATAATAAATTTGAAAAAATGGCTGGGGATTGATGCTGGATGGGGGAGTGGTGGTGGGAGTGATGGTGTTGGTGGTGACCTGAGTTTGGCCCTGTAAAGGCTGAGTTATACGCTGCTGTGGAAGCTGAGAGGAGAGACGAGATGGTCGAGAGAAGAGACGACGTGGAAGAAGACTGCGCAGCATTCCCCCGAAAGATACCGGCCGGAACTGTTCTACGAAAAGAGGGCAAAGGTGTATTATTGGAACTGGAAGAGGTTACTACTGTTACTGTTACGGGAGGGGATTTGAAATTTCTTACATAACTGCTCATGCTACTGTCATTATTATTATTATTACTATTGGTATTGCTACTACTAAAGTCTTTATTACTACTACTATTCATAATGGGAGTGATTGGTTTAGACAATGAAGGACTATAACCTGAGGGAGTGGTAGCAATCAAAGTACTAGGAGACAGGGTTGGCCTTGCATGAGCCTGTGGAGGCGCTGGAGTATACGGGATTTGAGCACTACTGCCTGCTTGTTGGCTATTGTACAAAGTGTAGAAGCCATTTTGGTATGGCTGCGGTTGCGGTTGACTACTATAAGCTAGAGGGGATGAAAGCGTAGGGGCAACTGGAGGTGGTGGGGTAGATTGAGGCATAGAAAAAGGATTGGAGTTGAATGAAGGTGGCGCTTGGTAATGATTTATGTGAGCACTGGAGGATGGATAAGGTGGTCCTGGCATATCACCCGGTGTTTTGTCATATTGAGGAGGGTTGGTATACATGTTCTGGTAACTACTCCATCCACCTTTGATCCCAGTCTGTGCTGGACCAGGGGAATGAGCAATTGAATTTGTGACTGCGTGTGCGGCAGCTGCACTAGCTAATGCTCTAGCCGCAGCCTCTGCAGCAGCTTGAGCTATTGCTTGAGTGCTTATCGTATGAATTTGACGGAGGAGATCCCCCTTCACTGAGGCTAAACCGGTGATTCCTTGGGCCACTTGACCTGTATAAGGGATGAGCTTGGCCTTCGTCTCAAAAAGTTGTTGAATGTTTGCCATAGCAGACCCTGGACTGGGAGCCCAACCTCCAGAGAGGGAGGATGCTGATGTTGCCAACGATGAACCAGGCAAGGAGGCTACAATATTGCTAGCAAGGTTCCATGTTTTTTGCTCCGGATATTTGACCAGGGGATGGTTGGGAGGAACATTTCCTCCCAACAAAAGCCGTGCAATGTTTGCAATGCTTCTCTTCTGAAGCACAGCGGGTCGAAGGGCAGTCTCATAATCTGAAGGAAATTAAGCGATTGTGCAAAAAATTGCGAAATTCCCTGTAAAGTACGAAAAGTAGTAACGCTTTACCTAATCCTGAGTCCATCTGGACATCTCCATTTGTATATTGTATGGCGGCAATCTCTGCCGACTTCTTCAGCGACTCAGCAGTTGATAGTCCAACCGCTAAAATCTGCATAAAAATTGTTGGGAAACGCATGTTTTATTTCTTTTCACACTTTGCGTCCTCCTTCCTTCCTAACCTATTTCCTCAGTGACTTACCAGAAGAAATGAACTACTCTTCCATTTACTCATCTCCACTCGTTATTTTTTCAACCGCGTTGATTCAACTAATTTCCCCCCACATTCACAAAACAAGCACAAGCGCAAATTTTGATTTCAGCCAATTACTTAATTTATTTTTTTTAACTTTTCATGAAATCACGTTCACATTTGGATAGGACACATACAAAACTTCCATTCACCTTGACGGTTCACGAGAGTGCACTTAATCACAGTGGATTAGATGTTTACAAAACAATTTCGGGAACGTTTCCTCTTTTCCTCTCGCTCTATCGAGTGGCCATCTTCACTGTCGTCCCTTTGAAACGCAAATGAAAGAGTTGCATGCTCTACCCATTTGTAAAATAAACTATCTATTTCAAAGAACTGCAATTATAGGTAGAAGCTACAAAAACACATTGCGAATAACTTCAGTGTCAAATAGGCTGTGTAACAGTGAAAGTTTCCGGTTTAAAAAAAATTAATGGGAGCATGAATCAAGGCGCAATAACATCCCTGATCTTCATCATTACGAATGCATACACGTACATCTCTGCGATTATCATACGAATTGGTATTTTACAGCATAGCATTTACAGGTGCAAATCAAAAGAAATAGGTAATGACAGAAGATTTTAAAAAG
>JAHZMX010003381.1:0-27661 GCA_027743895.1 Seira musarum
AATACATTCTTGTCATCTTTTGACGACGAAAGAAGATTCCTAGGAGGACGACAGAGTTACCGAGGACGGTCAGAATGAAGAGGAGGGCGAGCACTGCCATTTCTATTTTTGCCAGGTCTTCATCACGACCTGGAGCTTTTGCTGTGGGAGTGGAATTTTGTGAGGAATTGAGAAACCATTCTACTTCCGGTTTGGGTTCCTCAAGACTTGTGATATTTTCTTCCTGGAATGAATCCATTTTGGAATGTTTGAAGATCCTTGAGAAGTTACTGTTGTCTCACAGTACCCCAAAATAAGGAACACACATTCCTTCACTTAATTGATCAGTATTTATAAATTAATTTCTTTTTGTAAAAGTAGCACTTTAGTTTCGACTGGATCAATCTTTTTTTTAAATCACAAATGAAACTATTTATTTGAAAAGCGGGATAAGATTTTACTATAAATGCGTACGCAATATGTTCACAGACGCACTTTCCGAGTGGAACTGAACATCGGATTGAGGATGGTGGGAACATAATATCTCTGGAAGAAAGGGGAAGATCAAGACTGCACTGAACTGAAGATCATTTTATTTCCCTTGCTTTCTCCAGCTCTTCCTGCCTCCGTAAAAGTTCAGCTAAGCTTATGTGAATAGCAAAGCAAAGAGCAACAGTCTGATCCCCTCTGGCCTGGGTTGGTCTGGAATGAACAAAGTTTGTTTCGATTCACTTCTTTATCGCATTCTTTTGCTGAAGAATGTTAAAGATTGAGGTGGTTTTGTAGCAATGGACTGGGAGGTATTTTTTAGAGCATTTTTATTTTTAAATTAATTTTTTTTATAATCGAAGATTGAAATTTCTAATAATAAATAATCCCGACGACGACAATTTTTTCTTAATTTCAAATAATTTTACTATGAAATCCGAGTAGTCATGAAATTCTGGACTTTTTCCTTATGAAAGCATTCATCCGCAATTACAATTCTTTTTTTTAAACACTCGGAAAGCCTATTGACAAATGCAGAGAAGGAGACGCGTAAAAGCATTTCATTACTATCATATCACTCAATTCACATTGATATGCTCTTGAAACTCCCGAGTTGGCGAAGGATACCTGATTTGCATTGAAGCGCATCCTATGAGAATTCCGCGGCATCATCACAACTCCATTTCTGTGCTTTTAGATGCAGGAGTGAACAAAGTGAAGTTGGTGCATGTAAAATAAGAAAGGAACAAAGCAAAGCTTTTTTTTTCATGAAATGTTGTGATTGTGAGGCTGTTTTCTCACACGCGTGGTTTCTTTCTTTCTGAACCGGAGTGAGGAGATGAAAATGAGGAGTGATAATGAAGTTAATACTTAGGAATAGGATCTGTTTTTTTAGTGAAATGAGTCATGCTGAATTACTTTTAGTAATTGTGTAACAAATTTAAATCTTTTCCTTTTTTTAAAACAATATTTCAGCTCCATTGTTCCCCGCCAAGAAAAAAAGTGAGGAATTTAATAATTTATTTCATGGCATGCATATCAACCTGATAAAATATTTTAAGGCATAACGGAATCTTGAAATCTGAGATTCTTAGAGATTTTTAGGAAAACTATTTAATATGAGTATTTATGTAATTTCTATCATATTATACTTGGGCGAGTGGAGAAATTTTTATTGAGAATATTTTTTCTCCTTACGAGTACATAGAAAAAAAATAATTTAAGGGTGGAGGGGCTAACATTCGGTAGCATTATTAAGCAATCAGTTAGAAAAAGAAGTCTTCATTAAATTTTTGGAATTACTCTTATTCGCATTTCGCTCTTTTCCTCAGCGACTTATTTATTCTTACCCCTGAACTGGTATATGTTTTGTTATGTTTTGATAATAAAACAAAAGTCAATCCCTATAATTTTGAAGAAAAAAAAGCGTGACCTTCAAAGCAAGTGTTCATTAACTTTTATGATGATAGGATTTATCGCCTTCGGAATTTCATGTAATTTATTGAGCAAACCTGAAACTTAGTTGTGCTTGAAATGTTTAAATTTTTTCTAAGCGTTATCGCTGGATGATGAGAATATTAAAATTATTTCTTTTTGCATTGTAATTAATTAATATTCGAGACAAAAGTGTTTCGCACAATTATACTTGACCTTTAAAACCAAGCCAAACTACTTATGTAACCAATTTTTTATGGCAGAACTGAACATCTGTCTCCAAGGTCGTTTTAAAATTCCCTTATGAAATTTTTTTTAATGTGATGAATTGATATTAAATTAGAGGAATAAAATTTCGAGTAAATTTAAAAAAGAGTTTTTACTGATTTTAGCATCAACTTTTCACGTTTATTGAGACAATAAAAAATGTGCAGCAGCTGCTTTCATGCAATCTAATCCGGTATTGGTTCATATAAAAAGGCATCGGAGTTTTGAAAATCAATCATCATTTTCAAAAAGGAACCTTTAATTTGAAACAATAACAAACTTCAAAATTCGTTGCAAAATTGGTTCGATATGAATTTATTGATTAAAGTTCTTTTGACATTTCTCCTTTCAGATTTGGTTTTAGGAGAGCGAATCAACATCACAAATCCCCTCAGGCCTGATGACTACGATCAGGGAGTTTGGGGAATTATGGAACGCTGCCCACCCACCCACTTCGCACAAGCTTTTCAATTGCAAACCGATCCCTACAAGTCAGGAAAGGCACATGATAACACGGCGTTGAATAGTATCAAATTATTTTGTGGAGATCCAACCCACCCTGACACCAAAGTGATTACAAGTACACTAGGCACAAACGGAAGGTGGGGACAGGTGTTCAACTGCTTTCCAGGTGTCCTGAATGGATTTCAAGTCCGAACGGAACCATATCAGGGAGCTAGCCCTGATGATACTGCTGCAAACAATATCCGCTTTTTCTGTTCTACATATCCCTACACATACAACTATATTGAAGGAGATGGACTAAGTCGGGGGAATTGGACCAAATCCCAGCATTGTTACAGTAACCAGGGAATTTGTGGAATCCAAACTGAAATGGATTCAAAGAAGGACGGTAAAATTTTAAAAAAAAACTTCTATTTTCATATTTATTCATTTCTAATGAGTTTATTAATATTTTTCAAGGGGATACTGTGATGATCAACCACGTTCGTTTTGAATGTTGTGATTTTTGCAATCAAGCTTGAGCAATTAACCTAACTATTTGTAATTATTAAATTTGTTTCGAAGAAATATGTTTATGTCAAAATTTTGTTGCTATGAAAAAAAATTGCAATATATAAACCTTAGCAGCATTACAAAAAATTGATGACTAGATCTTGATTGAAAATTCTTTTAATCGAAAAAATTCACGATATTCTAATCAAAATCATTTTTTCCCACAAATTTGGACTCTGCCGATGCGGTTGGTGGATTATAATAGAAATCCTTCCTATGGAAAAGCCTGCGGTCGAAAGTCAGGAATCGAAATTCTTTTGCAGTCGAATGTGTAAATGAATAATCGAAAGTCAGTAGTCGAATTTTATCGAAACTCAGCCAATTATTAATATTATTATTGTTAATACAGCTGCAGCTGAGGAAAATGGTTAAATACTAAAATGATGTTCTCAGAATACTGTTTTAATGTCTCTTAAGACCCTTAACCTCTGAAAGGGAGCAACTTTTTTAAATTACAGTTCAGACATCTGTTTTATCAACCTGATTAACCTGCTCCACTTCACCTTCTGCTATATTCCTCCTACATATAGAACCACCGACAAGATGATCTTGTAATTCCAAATAATTCTAACCTTTGGATGGCTGACAATACTTATCACAGCAGCATCCATGCAAATTGTTTAAATAACCGATTGCCGTTGACAGTTGCAAAACTTCAAAATTTTAATGTGGCAGTCTTATTCAGTTTTTGAAGTGCTTTTGAATGAGCTATCACCAGTTATATATTCTATTTGAAAAAATCCATAACGGCCTCCTGCCATTGACCGTTAAAAAATTCCAACTGGAGGGTTAGATAATTGAAAGAGCAAATTAGAACACTGATAACAATTAAACTGAAGGAAATGTATTTTTTCTGCTAACAAATTCATGACTGCTACGTGCACATCGTCAGTGGAACAAAAGCTAAAGCAAAAACTTTCTTCGTGAATAACGAGAATAACTTACATGGTATCGCCGAGTAAACCCCTTGTCAACGATCCCCTCCTGAACAGAATCCCCTTCCCCAAAATCGCCTCTGGACAAACTCCCCTTATGAACAGACTCCCCTTCCCAATAATCGCCCCTGTACAAAATCCCCTCCTTAATAATGCACTCTGGACAAAATCCCCTCCTAAATAATCCCCCTGGACAAAATCCCCTATTGCACATAATCCCCTACCGAACAGAATCTTTTCCCTAATAATCCCCTCTGGACAAAACCCCCTTCTTTGTAATCCCCTGGACAAAATCCCCTCCTGAACAGAATCCTCTTCCTTATAATCCCCTCTGGACAAAATCCCTTTCTTAATAATCCCCTCCTGAACAGTATCCTCTCCCTAATAATCCCCTCTGGACAAAATACCTTTCTTAATAATGCCCCTGGACAAAATCCCCTCCTGAACAGAATCCCCTCCCTAATGATCCCCTCTGGACAAAATCCCCTCCTGAACAGAATCCCCTCCCTAATAATCCCCCTGAACAGAATCCCCTTCCTAATAATCCCCTCTGGACAAAATTCCCTTTTTCATAATCCCCCTGGACAAAATCCCCCAAGCAATTCCATTTGAAATAACATTGACGCTTCAAAATTGATGGCTATTTGTACATAGCTACTATTACATAGCCTAGGTACAGCATAAGTAAAGTGGGAAAATAATAGTGGTTTTGGATGATTATTTATTTGTAAAGTTTCATTCACTTAAATTCATACAGTTTTGAGACCAATCCGTTACGTAATTATCACTCTTTTAGAGCGTGTAGTTGACCCACTCTGTCCAGGTTTGACTATTGGCGATGGAATTCAGTTCGTAAGGCATTTTTGGGGAGGGGATTCTGTCCAGGAGAGAATTATTGGGGAGGGGATTTTAACCAGTAGGGGATAATTAGGAGGGGTTTCAGTCCAGGGGGGATTATTGGGAGGGGATTTTGTCCAGGGTGCTTTTTGACAAGGGGATTTTTGGGTAGAACCGTTTGACCTAACCTAACCAAAAAATTATCAACAATAATTCAAATAATTTAAAATCCTTTATGGCTGCGCCAACTGCATTTGACAAGTTCTGCGACGTGATGCCAGCACTTGTGTTAGGTTCTCTTAAATTATAATTTCCTTTTGTTTTCTATACTGCTATTAACTACATCATCTCGGGGCATTGCCCTCCATACGTTAAAGGAATACATTTGTTGAACTTCTAAAATGACCCGAGCTTGGGGATCAAGTGCATTACTCTTTGCGTACTCCTTCATACCATGCATGGCTTCTGAAAGCGGAATAAGCAGATCAAGTTGTCTCTCTTAGCGATTTGTGTCCAAGTCTAATTTCATTGAAATTTTGCAAATTCGACTGCAAGAGAATTCGGTTAGATTAGGTTAGATTGACCCTGCCGTTAATAGTTGGCCTAGAAATCTGAAATCCAATAGAGAAGGTCTTCAGTACGCAAGGAAGCTTAGTCTCGAATTCGAGGTCAATCGAAGACCTCGCTTGAGAATTCTCACTAGGACGGACAGACACACGGACACATCAATCCCAGTACTCGCTTAGCTAAGTAATAAATCCACATTGGAGACAAGGGTGTTTTGTGTAATTCAACGTGAACTTTAAAGCCAAGCCGAACTAAGTAATACCATTTTTCATGGGAGTACAGAACACCTGTCTTCAAGGTCGTTTTAATATTCTCGAATGAAAAATGTTTTTCTGACTGTAATGCTGCTATTAAATTAGAGCAATAAAGTTTTGAGTAAATTTATTTAAAAAAATTACTCATTTTAGTATCTCCGTTCAAAGCAAACTATGACAATAAAAAATGTGCAGCTGCTGCTTTCAAACCCGGTATTGGTTCAAATAAAAAGGGATCGGAGTCGGAATCATCATTTTCAACAAAACCTTCCAAAGTGGAACAATTGCTTACCTCAAACGTCGTTGCAGATTTGATTTCAAAATGAATTTATTTATAAAATTGGTTTTGACATTTTTCCTTTCAGATTCAGTTTTAGGCGGGGTAATCAACATCACAAGTCCTCTTACGCCTGATGACTACGGTCAAGGAAGATGGGGAACTATGGAACGCTGCCCACCCTACAAATTAGCACAAGCTTTTCAATTGCAAACAGAACCCTACCAAGCAGGAAATGCACATGATAACACGGCGCTGAATAGTATCAAATTATTTTGTGGAGATCCAACCCACCCTTACACCAAAGTGATAACAAGTACATTAGGCACAAATGGAAAGTGGGGACAGGTGTTCAACTGCTTTCCAGGTGTCCTGAATGGATTTCAAGTCCGAATGGAGTCCTATCAGGGAGATAGTTCTGATGACACTGCAACAAATAATATCCGATTTTTCTGTTCAACATTTCCCTATGCAAACAACTTTATTGAGGGAGATGGACTAAGCCGGGGAAATTGGACTAAATCCCAACATTGCTATAGTAACCAGGGAATTCGTGGAATCCAAACTGAAATGGATACAACGAAGGACGGTAAAATTTTTTGAAAATTTATATGTTTTTTTTGTTTATTTTCCATTTTTAATGAGTTTATTTTTTTATATTCTTTCTCAGGGGACACTGCGATGCTCAATCACGTTCGTTTTGAATGTGTAGATTTTTGCAATTAAACACGTTTGAAAGAAATATGTTTGTGTCAAAACTGTAGTTATGAAAAATATAAGGAAAATGTAAATCTTAACATTGATAAATTTGGAAGTTGGAAATTCCATTCACCAAAAATAATCACTTAACTTTAATTAAAGTCATTTTGTCGAACCAAAAATCGGACTGTGCAAAAGTATGTTTAGATGAATTTAAAAATCTTTCAAGCTGCGCACCCACGCAGTTGCTGATGCTGATAAGCTACCAATGACATTTCTTTGAGAATTCTTAGCAGAGTCCCTTGCAATAATGACTTGCTTAAAAACATAAATTGTAACGGACACTGGTTACAAAACCCAGGTTTGTCCCGAGGTTTATCAATATTTTTTAATTATCTTTTAAAACTAAAAAAATGATTTGCTGCATTCTAATTCATTAAATGTCTTACTGAATGTTCGTGAAAGCTTTTACCTGTTGCGTTTTCCAAGACGGAAATCATATAATCAGCTTTGGGTGACATTATCAGATGAAATGAAAGAAAGAATTAAAAATGTAGCAGAAGACAACTGGCTGTTATTCACTATCCTCGTTGTCAAAAAGACCAGTGCGCATTCAGACAGAAAAGACGGGGCGTCCTCATTTAAAAAAAAGGAAACATCCCGACTCTTCCGACTAAACAAGCACGGTTGACAAAATATTTTCTAATGAGGACGGGGGCCTCGGACAATACTTCCAATCCGTGTATAATCCAAGCTTATGGAAGCCCAAAATTTATCCGAGTATTTTCCTTACCTTTGTCAGCAGCTATTAGCCATAATAAAATAAAATAGCAAATCTATTTAACTACAAAATGGGATCATACTTCATGTGGATGAAAGCTATCATTTGAGACTTTTTCCTGTAGGATGTATGTCCTCCGAAAAAAAGAATGAAAACGGCGGCAATATTTTGATCCGACGAAAGCCAGTCCAGATCCATGTGAATAGTTCCACTTGATTGACATAGTTAGCTTCGCAAAAAGCTTGATCTCAGATCAAGTTTGTTTGGGGTAGGCCATTTCCCCATCTTCGTGATATTGTTAAGTTGTAGTGAAATCCCTACACTACTTAGCGATAGGAGGGGTATTTTTATAATCATTCAAAATACTCCGCCTACCGCAAAGCAACATAGGGCAAATGCATTCCTGAATATTTTCCAGCTTCAATCCTGATTCGGTTTTTTGATGTCTCCCAAAAACTGGTTTTTTTAGAATCACTGTAAAATAAATAAAAGTTATACTATTTCTTAAGCGGTCAATTTTTTTTCGGCTAACCTAAAAAAATTATCCTGGGATAAAAATGGGTCGTGCTACAAGCAATATTTTTCTATGTTGAATTACAACAAATCATATTGATCGCCGGAAGCGTTACACCATTTGATTTAATTAAAAATTCAAGGCGTCACACTCCCGCCGCTCAATAAGTTTGAAGCATGAAAATGTATTATTCCATTTGCTCATTCAAACTGTGGCTAAGAAGAAGGAAATATTTTTTCACGTCCTGCCGCTAAAATCGATCGCCACTCCTCACCGAAATTTTTGTTTCCATTTATTCTCCATTTTTGTGGATGAATTCTCCGAAGACTTTTGCTGACATAGCTAACGACTTTCACAAGAAATTCCCGCCTTCAGACAAGTGTTTGAAATCAACGCCTGAAGGTGAAAATCTCAAGTTAAAAATCAAGCTTAAATGGGCATTTTTATCTCCGAATTATAATTAATACAAAAGATGAAGTAGCGCTTTCTCCGATGATCGTTGATATGTCTCCAAAAATGCAAAACTGTGCAGCGTAATTTGCAGCACTGCTCAAATTATACAACCATTATGGGCCTTACGCAGTCTAAGTAAGATAAGAGATATGCATAAGGCTCATATGGCTGAATAAATTGAGCCTAATGGCAGTGATCCTTTGTCATTTTGACTTATTTAGTAGTGTTCCAATGCCATGGGAAAAGGAAGTTAGGCTTCCGCTGTAGTTGGCCATTGTCTTCTCCGAGGGAAATTTTTGAGAATCGACGTACCATTCCATAAGATTTGTCGATGGTTACGAGTCACAATGAAGGCAAGTGATGATGTTGGTTTATAAGGTAGACGGCACACGGACGTAATGAAAATACTAATCGTCAGTATACCGCCTATCTTATAACCAACATTTCAAAAGTTCGACGTCGGATACAATTCTTCTGATAATTTCCTTTTAATCTGCAAATTTTAATAAAATAAATGCTCAGAACAAAAATCATTTCACCTGTACGTTTTCAACCAGTTCACGAAACCACAGTAAAGAAATCTGAATTTCTGATAAATAATTGGACAAAAACTTCGCGAATTATTATTTAAAATCTTTTATGAAATCATAACGCTCCGTTGGTCGTTAAAACTAAGATTATTTTTAGGACAAAAACTTCATAAATAACTTTCAGCACAATAGGATGTACGACTTCTACATTTTTANATTTTATTAAAATAAATGCTCAGAACAAAAATCATTTCACCTGTACGTTTTCAACCAGTTCACGAAACCACAGTAAAGAAATCTGAATTTCTGATAAATAATTGGACAAAAACTTCGCGAATTACTATTTAAAATCTTTTATGAAAATAACGCTCCGTTGGTCGTTAAAACTGAGATTATTTTTTGGACAAAAACTTCAAAAATAACTTTCACCACAATAGGATGTACGACTTCTACATTTTTATTAGGATGTGGCTCTTTGGGGCAAACTGATAATGCGTCTTATCCATAAACCCTTAGGACGAAGCACTGGAGAGCTTTAGAAGAATCGGAGCGAACATGGCGGAATATGCCACTCTACTGACTAGATTCAAACGGAAGTAAGATGTTTTGGTTGTTTCTTTCCCAAAGACGCTTTAATCTCTCCCCCAGCGGTGGGTGGTGTAGTGCATGTAAGCATAAATTTAATAAATATGAATATAACTGTCTGCCTCACCCTAAAATCTGTTTACAATCAGTTTGAACGCACAACGGAATCTACATGAACCTTCCACTTCCAAAAAAATGCCGTTGGATTGACGTAAGTAAAAAACTATCGGAGTAATAATAGGATGCGAGAAGATGAAACGAACGAGGTGTCACTATGGCTTCCTAATTAATTGCTTGAAATTGGTTTTCTCTTTGTTCTCCCGTTATTACAATCAACTTGCGTTTTGGTTCATCAAAAAATAAGTACAAATCATTCAGAGAACTTTTTCTATTTTAAACATATCAGGATACTAAATACGTCAGCTTTATACATTTCAATTATTTTTGTTTTAAGGTGATATAAGTTCATAAACTGATTTAAGGATTCCTAAACTGATCTGCCCTCTCATCTTTCGGAGACACGTGGAAGAGTCCCAACTCCTATTGAGGGACCGTTGTTTTTTTTTGGAAACGTAATGCGAAATACAATGGGCGAGGCAGTAAAGTGATACAATCAACTCGATTATCCCCGTCTTCATCTTGATCATCACACGAGCGGAAAAGGAATGAAAATTAAATAATGTATATTTTATTACGATTCTTTTCAAAGATGTACAGATTGACATGACAGTGAGACATAAATAGCAGAAATAAGACTAACTAATGAGGTAAAAGACGATACCTTACTAGAATTACATGACAACGAAACTAATAAAATAAGGAAGCATTTACTTGAATTTGGCAAGAGAAATATGATACGACTCTGGAAAATGATTTGAACGGTCTTTCTTTTTGAGGGAAAAAAACGAAATGATTGCCTGTCATTATCTTTCTACAATTTCTTAGTTTCATTCGTATGATCATGTAGCATCTGAAACCAAACGACAGATTAAAAGAAAATACATGAGGCAATACTTTTTTTTTTAGAAAAATTGAAATTATTTGATTACGTCGCTTTTGTATGCGCCTGAGTGAACTTGCAGTAATTTCCGGAGACGCGTGACAAACTGGTTTTTTGTCTTTCTTTGACTTCCAGAACTTAATACATATTTGTTTTTACCTCATAATGAAATAATAAGGGAAGAACAAAAGAAAAGAAACACTTTAAAACTATTTGTAAGTAATGAAGAATTGTAATAAAAGGAAGCAGTTCAAGTGCAAAGGTATCGAAGCACAGGTAAAGTAATTAGGATAGCATCAGTCAGATCATCCTACCGAATACGGAAGAGAAGGGTGCGAGTAAAGATGGGGAAAACCATTTTTCCCTCTTCATTATTCGCTTGAACTCGAGCAAGAATGACTTGAATTTCCGCTTGCAACTCCGAGTTGTTTTATTATGCTCATACGGCTCCGCTGCATTTTAAGCATCTATTGTATTTTGATTGAAGCTCAAGCCTGAGAGATAATAAAAGTTGTCCTTATCAACAATTGCTATGGTGACTCTCACAGAGAAAGTTGGGGAATGACAGCAATAATCGCTGACAGCAATATTGTGATCATGCATTATTTGTAAAATAAATTAAGCATTGTTTGTTTTCTTTTATTCCATCCATTCTCATGTAGTATGGATTCCTATTGCATGGAATACATTACGCAAGCCATTTTTTTAGGTAAATGGAAATGATGTCCTCATAATTGCTGTCACTTTTCCAATCAAAACATGTACTAGTCCAAAATGGAAATAATATTTTTGACTTTATTGCACTACAACTCGTACGTAATACTTTTACGGAAATCAAGAATACTACGCGTGGGCTTCCTTTTCCTCTTATAAATAAAATGTTCTCTCTGGATTATTAGAAGAAGGTGAAAATCTGCATATGCACCGGGAATCGGGATCATGGCATTTAGCAAACGGATCACTTGATTAAATTTATTTTCTGGGACTTTATTTGATTACTCTGTGGGTAGTCAATAAATATTCTCATTCAGTACTGCCGCCACCGTCCTGTTTTTTTATTGTCGCTTTTTTTGCTGATGTACACTTTTCCATGAACAAAAAGTAATTCTACTTTTTTTGGTGGAACAGGATACTTATATTTGTGCGATTTTATTCAAATAAAATTCTACAAAAAATAGCAAATAAATCACAGTCGAAAATCACAGGAAAAATATTAGAATCAAAAATTCAAATTAAAAGTTCTTCATGAAAGCAATGGTTTGCTTATTAAGAAGGTCTGGGTTATCCTTAGCCCACAGGAAATCCAAATGATTGTACCTATCATGATTCACTCTGAACGTCCTTTGAATATTAGGCATAAGTTCAGCAAGTCTGTACACGTCCTATAAAATTGAAAATAAAGGCAACTTAAGTAAACGGACTTATAAAATCCTCCCAAAAATATTCCAGAATTGTTCAGTTTTTGTACCGATTTCACGCCAAGAGCATCATTTTCTCCCCAGTAGAAAGCTACAGGAGCAGTAATTTCTGAAAAAAATAGATGCCAAATTTTTGTTAATTAATTGCTGATAAATTTCTGCTTATTGAAATAGATTTAATTTATACACAAGCGTACTTGAAACATCATATTCTGGTGGGTCTGGGGTGCCATAATGCTCAAGATTTCCTTGTCTTCCGTGATCATATTTCCTGAACTTCCCACTAATCACACCTTGCGCATAATGCACAAGATTACGAACAGATGAACCCGCTGGAACATGTCCAAGAAGAGTTGGCAACAGATCCTAAAAATTTGCAATGTCATTGTTCCTGATAAGCAAATATTGATAAGCTCATTTATAAATTGTGTATTAGCCAATAGACCTACCCTATCGAGCTGATCGCTATTCCAACCCGCAACCAAGAATAAAACATTTGAGCACAATTCCTTAATCAAACTCTGCTGATGGCACACAGTTTGTCCAATAAATTCCATGAAAGGAGTGGATGGCAAAAATTCATATAATCCCATCATTCCCAACAGCCACTCAATTTGACTTGAGAATGGAGCGATAAGAGCAATCGGACTGAACATGTGTTCTATTTTGAGTTAATGAATAAAGCATACTTACGTCAGCACTTCACTTCAGTAAAATAAAATTTGGTGAGAGTTTCGGTACTAATTGCTTTAGTATACCTGTGTAAGCAGACTGGAGCGTGGGCAGACATCAACTTGATTTTTGCATTGTATTCGGGCCTTTCACTCATGCATACCCAGAAACCTATAGTAAATAAATTTAATTATTTCTTAAGGATTTTTGCATATCAAAATGACTAATTGGCTTTCTGCAGGTTTGCAATTTTTTCCAAAATAGTTTAAGTAATTTAAAGAAACACTCACCAGTGGTTCCCATAGAGTGACCGATGTAGCTAAAAATGTAGAATAAATAAAAGTTTGCAAAAATTATCTTCAAATTAGAGACACTGCAATCAATTAAATTTCTTTAAACTTACAAAATTTGTTCAACGCCCGTAACGTTTAAAACGTAATCAATATCAGCAGGAATATCTAAAATGCATAAATAGTGTTTGTTCAATTTAATTTTTTCCGCAAATTTATTTAAGGCAGAATTAGAATTGATACAGATATTTCCTAACCGTAAAGCCCAAGTTCGTTCCAACTGTATGACCAGAAGAGTTCCTTATCCTAATTTTGGAAGAATTATTTTTAAAACCATTCGGGTTATTTCGATTGCGTAGTTTTCTAAGAAAATATTAGTTACCTTGACAGGATCCCAATGCGTATGGTTCTTTCCGTAAGTCGTTCCTCTGTAATTTCCTAGCCACACGTCGTAACACTCATCGGCAAGTTGATATCCTAATCGCACGAAATTAAAGATTTTGTTAGTCAACGGGGCAATTTGAGATGAAGTTGGTAATAACTTTCATGAAGTTACCTAGGCCCTTTTCAGGTCCTGCGATGATGTAATTAGAGGAATCCCCAAGAAGACCATGTTGTACCCAAACAACACGTTTTCCTTCCGCAGGCCCACATTTCTTTCCGTAAGGGATTCTGTGTGCTTCAAGAATGTAGCCATCAGCAGTTTGGATGTAATGCACTTCCACAGGATAGCCGTATTTCACGATGAGTTCTGGCACAGTTAAATGTGCATCTTCGTTATCCGCTAGTGGAGAATCTTCAACAACAGATTTCGAGCTAACAAGGGCTACAAGCCCGAGAAATCCCAAAAGGAGTGCGCTTGTCCTCATCTTGACTTGACTTCACCTGTGTAAAGTTATTTAATGTGTGGTCTACACTCTCACCGAAGACTATGCATTGACTCAGCAACAATAACTTTGCTTAAATAGAATTTTTTTCGATAATTCAATATTGATGTAAAAATATTATCAGGGGAAAAAATCAATATTTTGTGGTGCTCTTATCTCGACGAAATATGATTGATTATGAGTTGAAAAGCGTGTGCAGGGGAATTCACATGCAAAAATTTTGTTGGACTTGAACCTGAACTTTGAGCAGGATATTCTTGACATTACCCGGATCTGCATTCGTTCACCACTTGAATTATTTTGTCTTCCTTTATGTAAAAGGATGTGTACACATAATTTTAAGGTTCCTAAACCAAAACCTGCGCAAAAAATTAGTAATCAATAATCAATCATGCATTCATTATCATAAATTTTTTTATCAAATGTCACGTCAGTCAATAAGTTTAATCCTCTTCAGGTGGACGATAAGTTCGGTTGTGCAAATTTTTATTCGGAATTGGTCATAGTCCTGATCCGTAATATCTTGAGTGCCCCTATCTAGAAATTGCTATGCTGTCTACATTCTGGAACACAATTTTGGTTTCCAGTTAACTCGTTACAGGATTGTTTGTCTGTGCTAGAATGTAAATGCGCAGTGCAGTTTTTGCACAACGACGACCACAATTCGTTTCGTTTACAATGTCAATGTCGTGATCGGTTAAATAAAATTACGTAAAGGTTCAGCTTTTTGTCCGAAATAAATTCCTTATCATCGTTATCATATGATGAACACGATTTCATATCATGAGCATAGCTATTCGATTTATGTTGATAGTTTGGAATTAAATTCATCATGATGAGTCTAGCAGTGGAATAATGCTTCGTTGGCGTGTTTCATTATCATGTAATTATTAGGCAGACGTACCTATTTTTGATTGAACAAGTCTATCCAACCACTGCATTTTGACATAAATGCATGTGAATATGAAGTAAGTGACGTTTTCTGTTGCCCAACCAGCACTTCTGAAGCAAGACGGAGGGGTTCTACCCAATTATTCCCTTGTCAAAAAACTCCCTGGACAAAATCCCCTCCCAATATGTAATCCCCCCCCCCTGGACAAAATCCCCTCCCGAATAATCCCTGGACTATGGACAGTATCGCCTCCACAATAGTCCCCTGTGGACAGAATCCCTTCCTCAATAATCCCCCATGAACAGAATTTCCTACCCAATAGTCAAACCTGGACAGACTGGGTTTACTACTCGCTCTAAAGAAGTCATAATTAAGTAATGGATTCGTCTCAAATCTGCGTGAATATAAATGTATGAGACTTTATGAATAAAAAATCATCAAAAACCACCATTCATTTCTAACTTTGTTTACTTGTGCTGTACTTAAGCAATGTGATATGGACCAGTAGCCATCAATTTTAAAGTGTCAATATTATGTCAAATTGAATTGCTTGGGGGGATTTTAGGTGGGAATGCTATCCAGGGGCGTTAGAAGAGCAAAGGGCTCAAAAGTGTCTTAATGTTATTAGCCTTCTTGACATGGTGAATCCGATGGAATCAAGAAAACCTGGCAAAATGCCGTTTTTTGTAACCGTCGACAGCGATACTTCGTTGTCAGTAGTCGGTAAAGCAGTATTCTGAGAAACAAGTTTCTCGCCGTTAACATTTTTCCGCTACGTTCTTATGACTGTTTACGTGCTTTATTCCCCTTGGCCGCACTGCACAGTCATGATCGTGACCAACGAAGTCATATAAATAAATGCTCATTGGCTTCTCTTGTCGCCTCACAAAGGATGATTTTATTCTGAATAATCAATTCACACGTATCGTGAAACAAACATGATGATCTGAATGTGTTATTGAGGCCGAAAGTATACTTATATTTTTTTTCAAAAAATCAACTTCAATTCTGTATTTAATGGATTTTAATATTATTTTACGCCAACACTAACATCGACTTTGACAAAAAGTAATCAAAATCATACTTCTTTGCATTTTATCTCATCTTTATAGAAAATGGTGCAGTAGGCTGGTAACGCCTGAAGCGCCGGTTTCTTCTTGCTACAATCAACCCGGCATTTTTCTGCAAATGTCAACAACAATGACTTTTTTATAAAAAATTATTGTAATTATATCAGCTGAAATTAAAAAAAATCACTACCTTTCAATTTCTTCATATCCATTCCGTTAACCAGCACCACGACGACGACCAGTAGTGCCAGTATTACAAGAAAACGGGTTGAAAATTTGCCCATCTTAATCAGTAAAATTTGCATGGGCTTGAAACTGATTGGCACACGATTTGTTGTTGGAGGTTTTCAGACTAATTTGATGTAAACACTGATGCAGGCTTTACGGTGAACACTGTTTTTATATGGAATTTGGTGACATTGTCAAGGACTTTTTGGGATTCCCTAAAGCATTCTGAAATTCATTCATTAGCTTTATAATGTATTCATGCAAGTGTTTCTCCAGAAAAAATTGGTCGTAAAACAAAATCTCAGTTTAAACGTTTTTTATGTTCATGTGCAATATAGGATGTAATTACGTCAAAGAACAATTAATTTAGATGTGTGGTCAATACCGACACTTTATGGAACAGAAGTGACGCATAAACAGCAATATAAGCAATCAATGATATTTTAATTGGTTGCTCGCTTGTAAAAATAAAACAGTATAATTTTGTTTATGACGAATGAATAATTAATTCGGAACATCTGGTTCATTTTTTCCTGCCTCCACGAATAATTGTAGGATTACAGTTAAAACAACTTTTAACTCGGTTGTCCAAAAAAATATTTGTGGTTAGATTAAGTAATGCTAGGACTCTACATTCTTTCAGCGGCACAAATCTCATAAACCAAGAACTATTCCGTCGCTGTTCATGTTGATCACAGCATTCGAGTAAGAGACTATTTTAACATCACGTTTTCAATTTCAAAACAAACAAATATTATAGTTTAAATCCAATTTAACCATTGCTTTCATAAATTTGTAGTAATATACTTATCTTCTTATTCTTCATTGTTAATTTTGTTTGTATCCCACAAATTCCCTGATTCCCGTAACAGTGATCTGCATCTCTGTTCAGGCCTTTTCTGGTTGACCATGAACATTGAGAATTTTAGAACTTTGCTTTTTGCGGTGCGGTGCACTCGTTAGTGCTGCGTAAAAGGATTGATTAGTTATCATCGATTGCAATGGCTTCATTGGTTTTGCGGTACTCAAACCCTCTTTACATAGTACTGGCTTATAAGCAAAATGACTCAGAGACTAATTAGTAAAAATAATTAAATATTTCATATACTTCCCCTGCTTTGATACATGCGCAGATCCGACGTGTATTTTTGCGTGCAGAAAACATTTTTTTTAGAAAACTTGGGGACCAGGCAGGAGGAAAATTTTCATTGGGAAGTCATGAAGAACTACAAATGTATTAATTCTAAGGAAAGTCGTCACCAATGCACGAGCTATTCTTCCTTTTGCTGAAATGAAACGTGCTTTTGTCAATTCTCATAATTGGAGGAACATTTGGAGGAGATACCTTAGTAGAAATGCAGAAGCTTTTGCAATAACTGTGTAACTAATGCTCTGCTGCAATTTAAAATAAATGAAAGGTCCAGCGTTAAGATGTTTGGATGAACCAAAACAAAAATCTTTATTGGACTTGAGATTTGGAGTGCCGCAATATAAACATAATTTTGAACATTTAAACTTCGCAACCCAACCTATTAGATGTTCATTAAAACTGTCTTGGTTTCGCTCGTTTTAGAAACGAGTAGATTTGATTTTCGTTGTCCATTCTCTTGATTATCCATTGAAAAGAATTTTTCCCCTGCTCCCACGAGGGCGGACACATGATCTTAATTGCCTAGAGTAATAATGCCCATCCTGACAACGCGGGACGGGCCGCCGGATCGCACTGGGAGCTCCATGATTTGGCACGTAACGTAAATTTGGATTCCAAACTTGGCATTCACAATCCTTCAATCAAAACAACAAATTTGGCAAATAAATTTTACAGGAATTGATTTTAGAAGGAATACTTTCCAGAAAGGTAATGTAATGCAAGCAATTAGGCCATCTCTAATTTCCTTAAAGTTTAAAAAAATGATTTGTACATACCTTCCGTAAAATTGTTGCCAATATGGCAATGATCAAACATGCTTTAATTTTTAAAACCATTTCAAGTGAGTTCGTGCTTTTCACGCTTTTTAAATTAGTTTTTTAAACTCACCGATATCAAAACTTTTTCATTTCTTATAACTAACTTTGATGAAGGAATAATACATATGACCACTCACAAAGTGAGAATTTCTATGAGATTATCTTCAGTTTTCCCTGTCGGAAGCAAATGGTAGACCCTAATGGACTGCTATTTTAATTTATATTGACTTTAATGGCAGTGTTCACCCAGTTGCGGTTAGCATTCAATGATTAATCAGCTTAAGTATATTAATGAAAAATTAATTTTGTGGGATTGATTGGCAAAACCAGAAAAAACAACCGAACGTCTTAGTGTTGTATTTTGATGGATTTGACATTGATGACAAGTCGACAGTAATGGATAAATATGAGTTAGCGGTTTTCAAGAACAAAACGGAAATCACACAACTAAATTGGCCAAGTTTATTATGTCAGCGATGTCATATGCCTATATTTAGGGATTCGTTTTGACCACACAAATCTATCATTTTTATTAGCAATTTATCGTGATTAATTGATAGACGCATTTTTCCCTTGAACTATTCATTTTAAAATCAACTTTCTTCTACAGGAAGGATATCATTCAGTTTTTAGTGACTGATTGTTTCACCGCATTTGCAAACATTTGCACATTTGGATAGAAGATTATACTTTTCAAAGGCAAAAAAATCTCGTTCAGCTGCAAAAAAAATCCAGGAATTATACTTGACGATTAATTCGTTTAGTATTGATGAAAGCAAAAGCTAGTTATTACCATCCTCAACATCATCCATTAGAGTTTGGATCCCACAAATTCCATGATTGCCATAGCAGTGCCGGGACTCGGTCCAGTAACCCCATTCTAGACCGTCTTCTTCAAAATAATCATTTGGGTTGGGTAACTCAGAACAGATTCTCATTTATCGTCTTAGGCAGCAAAGCGTAAGGTTTTCGAATTCTCTTTCTACGGAAAACTCAAAATCTGCTTATTATTTGTTTATCCGTGAAATAAATACTTCGAAATTTTAAGTAGGATTTTTAGTATTTTGAAACCGGAAAAGATAGGCGAACGGAACTATTTACTTTTAAATACGCCTTTATTTTTTTAATCGGGTTAAACTTAATTTACTGACCTTGTATGACATACTAAAATGAATAGCAAAGCCTGTAAAATTATGTGGTTACTCCCGAGTCAGGAAAAAATAAAAAATCATTAGAGTCTTTAAACGGCAGTTTATTCACACCCGCGTATCAGCTTCGATTTTGTGCAGATTTTCGAATCAAGGTCTACTGGCTTAAACGATTAGATTATTCATAACGGCAATACTTAAATCATAAATTTTCGCACAAAATCCATATTTCGTCGCAAATTTATTTAAATTACGCTCAGGTAATTGGCATTTTAATCATCATGAATCATGAAATCAGTGTCACATCCAAATGAGTAACATCCAAACGTAATTCACATTGGTATAGAATCAGTGCTTGGTAATGCTTGGTTCTGTCCTATTCGCGTTAGCGATGAATATTGTTACAGAAATAATTAATGTGGAAACTAGTTCATCACTATCACAGCCAGTTGTATCATGGGTTCTACCCAATAATCCCCTTGTCAAAAATCCTCCAGAACAAAATCTCCTCCCAAATAATCCCCCTGGACAAAATCCCCTCCCCAATAGCCCTCCCTTGACAGACTGGGTTAACTAAACGCTCTAAAAGTGTGTGATAATTAAGTAATGGATTTGTCTCAAACCTGCATAAATATAAATGAATGAAACTTTATGAATAAAAAATCACCCAAAACCGCCTTTCATTTCTTACTTACATTACTTGAGCTGTACTTAAACTATGTGATAAACAAGTAGTCGTCAATTTTGAAGGGTCAATTTTATTTCAAATTGAATTGTATGGAGGAGATTTTAGGTGGGGATTCTGTCGAGGGGGATTATACGGGAGAAGATTCTGTCCAGGGTGGGATTATTGGGGAGGGGATTTTTGGAGAGGATTTTGTCGAGGAGGGGATTTTGGGGAGGGGATTATTGGGAGGGAATTTTGTCCAGGGGGATTTTTGACAAGGGGATTTTTAGGCGACACCGTATCATTAAATGCGTGCAGAATAGATAACGGGAACTTATATGATATCGAATACACTCAAAGATATAAATTAAAGATGAAGCATGAAGACGTGATAACTTTTCGAAGTACGCCGATTGTGATTTTCTGAATGGACTTGATAACAAATAAAATACCATAAAGCTAGAAAAATGTCACTGGAAATACCAGTTTTTGTCACTGGATCTCAATTAATTAGAAAGGTTTTTCGCAAAAACTACAATAAACAATGTGCAAATATTTTAAAGCAAATTTTTATTAGATTTTACAGCATAAACACATTAAACAAGTGCCAGGAAAAAGGAAGTAAATTGGTTTAAAATTGTACTACACTACATTTCATGCACAGGTACTAAGTTAACAAGCCAGGAACTGTTGCGTCGTTGGTATTCATCATGATCACAGCATTCAAATAGAACATTGTTAAGCATCACATCGTCACCTGCAAGTAAGTCATTAATTACAATGTCCATGAATACGGAGTTAAAAAATTTATAAAATATCTTAACTTTAATCCAAAAATTAAATAACCAACACTTACCATCATTAATAGCATCAATCTGTGTTTGAATGCCGCATATACCCTGATCGCCATAGCAATGTTGAGGCTCTGTCCAGTAACCCCATTCTAGTCCATCTCCTTCAATAAATTCATTCGGATTTGGTAGTGTCGAGCAGTAAAATCGGAAATTATTTGAAGCTGTATCATCCCGCACTGTATCCAATCCCGGCTCCATTCGTTGTTGGAAGCCACTAAGTACGCCTGGATAGCAGTTAAAGACTTTTCCCCAATTTCCATATTCACCTTGTGAACTAGTAATGACGGTAGTGTCTGGTCGATAAGGGTCACCGCAAAACAATTTAATGGCGTTTACGGCAGTATTATCCATTCTTGATTTTTCTGGTTCAGTTTTTAACTGAAAAGCTTAAGCAAATTTGTTTTCAGGGCATCGTTCCAGTTTACCCCACACTCCCTGCGGATACGGGTTTGGTATGATAGGCGATGTAATATTTATGGATTCAGATTGCAACTGATTCCATAATAAAAATCTGAAGAAGCAGTATTTGGACCATGTGAAAGAAAGCCATGTTTGCACGAGAGGAATAATCAACAACTGCATCGCCCTTTTGGAATTCCAATACCCATTTCCACAACTTTGAACTTCAGCATGCCAATCTTAGATAGTCATTGTCAGAGTTTTCGTTATCGGTAGGTTCACATAAGATAATTTTGATAGTGTACACGAAAATGCTTTTAAAAATTTAGTGACGCAAACGCAAAAATTAAATATGTGAAAAACACACTTTTAATGAATTTCTACTTCTTCGGTAAATGCCGGTAATGCAAAAACGACATATCAGTTTGACAAATTAAATCATGAAAGTTTTAATTAACATGAGACTTTGATTAAATTAATGAACAATAAATCCGCAAATTAGTAATTTTCAGCCATTTTTGAGTTCGACTTATCTTGCAAATTCCATTTCCACTGAACCTTTTTAATATTGCTCACCAGTGGAAAAATAATCTTCTACTGCTCCGACGAAATTGAATGCATGATCTCAAGCGGGAGGAGTAAAAGTAATCATCAGGACAAGGAGAAGGTATTACTTCAGAAATGCCAAATTTTGGAACGAAGTCTCCGACTGGAACCAATTCTTGACATGCGCTGTCCTGCAATTAAATGAAATTCACAATTACTTAACTTATGTTTAATAAATGCCAGTAAATTTACTAGCGAGCTTCATGCAACACTTAAGATTAAATGTAATAGTTTGGTGAGTGATTTATTATTTAGACACCTTCCAAAACCCGGTTGCCAAAAGCGCAATGGCAAAGATTGCTTTTAATTTTGAAACCATTTTAACTCAATTCGTCCAGCTAAAGTTTTTGAAGTTAACTAAGCTCTCTAATACTCGTGAAAAATTTAGCGTACTTCCTGCAACTTTTTCTGACCCAGAATGACTGAATAACTTTAATCGGCAAAGGAGATATAGAATTTTTAAGGAGATAATTCAGTTATCCGGGATATAAGCATTTCCTTTTTACTTAGAAGTACATTGATTACATCAATTGAGTAACATTGCTAATCGCCTTGAGTGATGTGGTTGAAGCACAAACCACCACAGAGCTTTACAAAGAACAATACATTTCCTGGAATTGTTTCGTCCATGTACTTTTTAAGATGATATTTTAGATATATTATCACTCAACTCCTTCGTTAAAGAGAGCATTTATTGATTTTTTGTGTTAAAAATTCTAATGTAGTTTACATACACTCTTTTAGGGAAATTCGAACACGAGAAACCAACCCTGTTCCACGCATTGTGTTATAACTAGCCAATTAAAATGTAACCAGTCGCTATTGGAGTTTATGCTTTTCAGCAAAAAAAACTAATACAATTCATTTGTGTTACGTTGGTCCTGAGATAATGCGTTTTTTAAAAAATATTTTCTTAAATTTTGCTCCATTATTCCAGGAGAGTTTTCTCTTGGTTCGTTGACTTACATTAAATTTTATTGAACACCTTTAAAGAATGAATAGTACTTGTCCACAACCAAACACGAAGGGGAAATTTATAGGGAATTTTTTTTTTGTCAGTTTTGCTTTCCGGAAGCAAATCCTAAGGCATTATGCTTTTTCCTGGCTTAAAGGTCCATCGATTACGTTCATTATGGTGACGCGGGTTGCAATTTAGTAGAAAATCGACTTACGTGCAACAGCATCAAGCGTATTTTGTGGTTTTTATTTGCAAACTAAAATGCAATACCAGATTTTTTTGCAGTATGTATTACTGGATGGATTGATTTCTCCACGTCATATGGTATAGCTGAGTTTTATTTGGATTTGATTTTGATTTGAATAATTTCACTTGGTTGGGTTATTGGGTGTCAATTAGTGTGTTTTTATGTGTAAAAATAAAATTAGAGTTGATGGTAAAGAGTAATGCGATAATTTCGCAAAAGTAGAGTTTTAACATTTAAATTAAAGGATATGTTAAGCATAGCAAACTATATGCTTAAATAAACTCATATTTACATTTGTACGACACATATCCCGTGATTTACATAAAAATACATTGCAATGCTGGGGCTCACAAGTAAAGTACATATGTTGTATCACGCAAAATCAAAAACAAAAGGTCGTTTTAGGTCAATTTCAGGTCACTGATTACGATGAGGATAACCGCAGGTCTGCATGGAGCCTTATTTTTGAGTATTTTGAACTTTAATATTTAGAGGAAAGAGTTCGAGGTCGCAATTTAGTATATACCACAGACTTTTGGGGTCTGAAAGTTTCACTAATCGATAGATCTCGACGCCACGAATCGAATAATGTTACATTGGGCCAACCCCCGTAAGGTATGCCTGAGTTATTCCTGTTTAAAGTTTACATTTAATAACGATGTAATAATTGAACAGAAATAACTCCGGGCAAAGTTCGTACGTAAAATCTATGGGTGGCATCATTTGACTTGCCTTGTTGAGATCTATCGACTAGTGAAATTTTCAGAACCGAAAAGTCTGTTTTATGTACATAAATGCGACCTCGAACGCTTTCCAATAAATATTAAAGTTCGGAATACTCAAAAATAAGGTCCCAAGCAGACCTGCTGTCATAACCATCGTAATCAGCAATCTCAAATTGACCTAGAACGACATTTTGCAATCATATTTTGAGGATACTTTATGTGCACTTTACTTGTCAGTCCAATAACCCCACTCCAGAACATTGCCCTCAATATAGTCATTTGGATTAGGTAGCGCCGAACAAAAAAAATCGGATGTTGTTGGAAGTTGTGTCGTCACCAGTGCCTTGAAATGGCTAAATTCGATGTTGAATGCCATTGAGAACACCGGGATAACAGTTGAATACTCTTCCCCAATTTCCAGAATCACGTTGGGAGCCGGTCATCACTTGCGTCTTAGGTTCGTATGTATCCCCACAAAATAGTTTGATGGAGTTTAAAGCTGTACTATCGTTTCTTGCTCTTTCAGGCTCAGTTCTTAATTAAAAGGCCTGGGCAAAGTTTGATAGACACCGTTTGAGTGTACCCCATTTTCCAGTGGGGACAGGGTTGAGAATCGGTGGAACATTGATTTAAAAATGAAGGTGAAAGCAAATATTCCGACACTAAAATGCTTTTCGTTTCTCCTACTTATCACTTCATTTCAACTGTTTTTACGTATACTCATGTGTCTGGGAATGGTGATGGAATCGGCGGCATAAAATTTAAAAAAAATCTCCGATTGCTGTAGCACTTGTTTTCATCACCAAATATCTGTGGTGATGATGATACATGAATGAGCATAATATGAATAAAGGACAAGGTATTAGTTGACATGCTAAATGAATTTATTTTGTGAGAGACTACAATAACGTTGATGACTTATGGTTTCTCTACTGGAACTAAAGTCATCAGCCAGGAACTGTTACGGCGCTGGTATTTATCATAATCACAACATTCGAAGAGAATGTTATTTAGCATCACTTCGTCACCTGGAATTTAAGAATATTCATGATTATGATTATAATTACGTCGAAAACAGTTTTAATGTAGTTTATCTCTAAACACTAAATGGCTTACCGTCTCCACTATTGTCAATTTGTGTTCGAATTCCACAAATCGCCTGATCACCATAACAGTGTTGAGGTTCAGTCCAAACACCCCATTCTAGTCCATCGCCTTCAATGTAATCGTCTGGGTTGGGTAGTCGAGAGCAAAAAAACCGGATGTTGTTGGAGCCTGTATCATCCCCAGGCATGCCTTGACTATCCTCTTGTCGATACTGAAATCCATTGAGGACACCAGGATAGCAGTTAAACACTTTACCCCAATTTCCAAATAATCCTTGTGAGCTTGTAATAACTTGGGTGTCAGGATAATACGGATCTCCGCAAAATAATTTGACCGCGTTCAGCGCTGAGTTATCCATTCTTGCCTTTTCAGGAAGCGTTTTTAATTGAAATGCTTGAGCAAATTTGTTGGATGGACAGCGTTGCAGAGTACCCCATACTCCGTCGTTGTAAAAAGGACGCGAAGTGATATTTATTGGATCGCTTTGGCAATGGCCGCAAAATAATACAGAAAAAACGGAAATCTCAAAAATATTCCAAGTTGCCCTCATAACTTATTACAAAGGGACACGATTGAGCGTCGTGACATTGAGTTTAAAATGCACACGAAATCGAGTTTAATTGGTCCCATGCTAAACTTACGCGGCCTTTTATATAAGTCAATACCACATCCTCCAAATTCTTAAGACTGCATAAATAATCCAATCAAAATCAATATCTCTGAAATAACTTCGAAGGAACCCAAAAAACACGAAATTCGTTTTTAATCGTAAGGGTTTTCACGTAAATATTTATTTTGAATTAGTTGTCAAAGCTCCGACCAATTTGCCGACAGACGTGCATAATCATCAAGCGAGATTTTGTGGAGTTGTTTGTAACGGGATAGGGAAGCGAGATAAGTGGTTTAAGAGTGAAAGTGAGTTAAGTCATGCATTTAGAATGTAATTGAATGCGTTCAATTTGGGTGCGTTCAATCCGCTGCGTTTAATTTGGATGCGTTAAAATTGGATGCGTTCAATTTGGGTGCGTTCGATTTGGGTGCGTTTAACCTTAGTGCGTAAAATCCGGTGCGTATAATCCGATTCCTAACTTACGCGGCCTTTTATATAAGCCAATACCACATACTCCAAATTCTTAAGATTGCATAAATAATCCAATCAAAATCAATATCTCTGAAATAACTTCGAAGGAACCCAAAATAACACGAAATTCGTTTTTAATCGTGAGGATTTTCAAGTAAATATTTATTTTGAATTAGTTGTCAAAGCTCCGACCAATTTGCCGACAGACGTGCATAATCATCAAGCGAGATTTTGTGGAGTTGTTTGTGACGGAATAGGGAAATGAGATAAGTGATTTAAGAGTGTAAGTGAGTTAAGTCATGCATTTAGAATGTACACTACTTGATGAGCAAAAACAGATTGCCGACAACGTACTTGACATCGCTCCAGTTGTGAAATTAATTAATTGTTACCAAGAAGTCGTTATCAATGTCATATTCACAGCACGTGCATTCAACCTTGGTTAATCAAAATAAGCAGCATCAGTATATCTCATTCCAGTAAAATGTACTTCAGATGCCCAAACACAAAAAAGCACGTTTCATGATTTAACAATGTTGGTTTCACTGCAATAACAACGCAAATTTTGAATTTTTAATGTATTGCAAAAATTTTATCTGCATCAGTGAAAGTGCTGATGGCAGGCACAAATACAATGCATGTGAAAAAGGTTAAGCAATGAAAGTTTTTTTAAACCTCGTCCGCTTTTGTGCAACTAAAGCAAATCATGCAATAACCGAAGAAAATTTTATTGCCTAAAATGTACTTATTTCTACAGATTATATACAATAGTTCCTAATACCGTATATTTTGAATTCGACTGCAGGTTAAAATGAACGGTCAATTGAAACGTAGGTGGCGAGAGTGAGATCGTATCATGACTCCTATTTAAAGCAAGGGCCTTCCGGGTATATTTGTAACGTTTTGAAATTTTAAGACTTTTAAGTTGATACTGATAAACTTCGACAAGATATCAGGTATCCACGACCTTTTTATAATTTGCGGGTTTATAGCAACAGCAAATAGGATTGCTTTCGTTTTCAATGGATTATCCAAGTCATTCGTAAAATGCGGTTGACCTGAATTTTAAAAAAAGCCAAATTGACAAAAAAAAACTACGAAATAAAATCTCTCAAATAAGTAGCTGGTAACACAAACAGAGTTCAATAAGTAATTTATGTTTGGAAGCGTATCAAAAAAAGAAGAAAAATCAATACAAACTTTGGCGTTCTACTCCCATCCCTGACCGTACTCGCTTCGCAGTAAAAAAAATTAAACTTTGGTTGTGAAAAAAATTAAGCAAACAAAATTATCAAATAAAAGCATGTTAGCCTCGATAATTTGTCAGCATAGTAACAAATTGTCGTTTCTATAAGGTATTTAATTTTACGAAGATTTTGTCGTAGTCAGAATGTAAGGGTTACACCCTAATGCTACTTAAAAATGTACAAGAAATTTCAAACTCATTTTCTAAACTTTAAAAAAAAACTGACTATGGTTTTACGGACAGACCGACGGACGTGTTAAAATATTTAGTTATTAGAGCAACTCATTGTAATGAAGAAAGCGAAATGATTAGTCTGATTTAAATATCACAAATAAAATTTCAGCAAATCGTACTGACCTAATTTGTTTTTCTTAATATTTAAAATAAAACAGCGATTTTTACTGCATTTTTTTTGTTAAAATCCATATAAAAGCAAGTGTTCAAAACATAGAGTTCATCAGTAAATGTTGCTGTTTGCACTTCATGTCGCCCTTAAATTAACCTAGTGAAACATGAGTAAAATAATTCCTTTGTTGTTTGTAATATTTGCAGTGGGCGTAAGTGGACGAGGATTGACTCG
>JAHZMX010003382.1:0-10560 GCA_027743895.1 Seira musarum
TTTTTTTTTCTCAAAAAGTGGAATGAATGTGGAATGTGCAGCACTCAGAATAAAATATGCCTTCAAAGGTCTTAAGGCAATTTAAGGTCCCATGTGTGTGGGGTTCAAGTCGGAAGTGTCCGGGACGAAGTGAACGGCTTGTTAGTCAAGCATCTATATACTTTACATGAATATCCTATTCTTACTTGCATTTGCATTAGTTATGCTATGCTCGTTCAATAGACCGTTCACAAACCCGGATATTTCGGCTTAGCACCACATTGACTTTAGGATTGCCTAGTTTATCTGTGTTGTTTCTCCCAATGCATTATTGTAATCTTTAAAGGTGTCCGTAGAAAAAGTACCTATTCATGTCATGTCATGCGGTTGGTTTCTTCCATACGAATCAACATGAGATTGACTTATTATGTACGCAAGTTTCTTTTTCCGCCTTCTTGTCACAGAGAGCACGAAAGTGTCTCGAGTTGTCAATTTGTCATTTAGACACACACACACCAAAAAAAATCTCACTTCTTATTTTGGTGTATTGGAATGAAAAAGTCTTGTAAGTATGTCGATCTTTTACCGCACAGTTTGAATATCAAAATAATTGTTTTGCATGGCTATACCTTTTATATGTGTGTACATTTGTACTCTTTGTGTGATGTTTAAATTTAAATTAGACTTCCCTTAAAAAAAGAGCACACTTTCTTTGAAAAGGGTTGTTCACGCCCACCCTTTTTTCACCCCAGTTATGAGTATCATTATGGCAAATCAAAGCATGAGTTCTCCTTTCTCCAACAACAATACAAAAGAATACAGTAGCATTTAAATGAAAACATGTGATGCTTACATAAATGAACTCTTCAGGTTACATCATGAATCATGATCATCCATCTCTTCTCCGCATATAAAATGCTGATGTTGAGAATCTTCAAACAAAATTAGCCAGCCACGGGATTGATGTAATAAACTTTGAGCCATGTAATAAAAATCATGAACACCTTTTCATTCTCTCGCTTTTCTAGGCTTCCGTAGCAGGAAAGGTTTGTCTAGCGACAGTTCAAGTAATGTAGCTGAATTAGTGAAACAGATAATTTTTGGCTTCTGCTTCTTCTTTTATCCAAAAAGAAATATTTTCATCTCTTTTTTTTCATATCTGTAGCGCTTTCCGGCTTTTGTAGTCCGCTTACGGCATAATAATTTTTATGGATTTACGGCGACGGCACTGTATTACATGTTTTCAGAAAAAGGCTAATTTTCAAAACATGATCTCGACACGACCAGGTTTGGTTCAGGCTCATACTTGAAAAAAAAAATGTTGCAGTGTGCCCCGATTAAACGTAATCCTACCATCATCACCACACCACACACAACCCTTACTAGAGCTGCTTTTTACTTAATCGGAGAAATCTAATAAAAGAACATTGAAAATACTGATATAATATGATTTTTAATGATCTAAGATGACTGACTGAACGTACTTGGTGAATATAATAACAAACTTCTAAAGTGAGTAAGAAATGTTTAAATTAATACTGTGTGTCCCTGTTGTAGTCGTTCCACTACTTCTCTGCTACTACCATTTTTATCATTTTACTACACAGCATCCTGAACGTGGTGATGGTTGGTTTTGATGAAACTGAATGATGAAATATTGATGAGTATGAAATGAAGGATGGGAAAATAATAAAAAAATTAATATAATGTTAAAGTGAAAGTCAGGTCTTTGTTGGCTGATTGATTGATTGATATGATGATGATGATTGCATTTCTTTTTTCTATTATTTTTCGTTTTCATTTGGATGATGATTTCGTAAGTACCTAATAATTTCGTTTTTCTTTCTGTTATCACTCTCGTGTAAAACTCTCGGCGTATTTTTAATTTTCGAGAGAGAAAAAAACTATACTTATCTTAGTTGTTGTGTCTGAAAGTCTTTATTAACTAGAGAGAAATATATTGCTTTTTTTGAAGATCGTAGCTATTTATATGGTCGATTATTATGATTTTTTTGAGTCAGTATCGAATAATCTTATTATTATTGCATTTTTAAATGTAATCAGCATTAATATAACTAGATCATGTAATTGTTGTAATTTCGAAAATGCGTAAAGTTATACTTAGAATACTTGTGTAAAACTTTGACACACTCATATTCCCAAAATTTACTAATTTTTTTTCGTTCAATCTTCTTTTCCTTAGCTGCATCAGCAATGGCAAGGAAAGAGGTCATTCGGAATAAAATACGTGCCATCGGGAAAATGGCCAGAGTGTTCTCTGTCCTTCGGTAATATCATTGAACAAGATTATGTCATAAATTTTCATAACACGAGTAATGGGAAAGAATTAGCACTTTACTTGTTTTCTTTCTCCGCATGTTCGTGTAGGGAGGAAAGTGAGAGCGTGCTCCAACTCAAGGGTCTCACTCCAACTGGAAATCTGCCGTTGGGAGCTCTATCTGGAGGAAGGACGACCCTAAGAAATGGCAAGTCAACAAAAACAAAGTTTCTTTTTTGTTTGTGCAAGTTTTTTTGATCTTGGTATATTGTTGTTATTAGAAGAGCATTTCAAAATAATCCGTTTTCCGAAGGCGGTTCTCCATCCTCTTCAATAGCGGCGACGCCAACAGACGGACCACCAGCACCCACTAGTTCTCCCGCGACTGGGAAGAATGGAAAAGCGAATGCGGCGAACTGAGGCGTAAAGAGATGACGTTCGCCACTTGATGGGAACGAGAATGCTATTAAAAAGAATAACAAAAACAGTGATTGATTATTATTACTACATTAATTTAATCTTAAATTACCATTTACCCATTACGATGAAGAAGAGAAAATTACTTGTGAAAAATGAATTTTACGGGCTCTCCTCACTCTAAAAAACAATTTCGCCTCAAGATAAATACATGTATATCCAATTTATTCAGCACTCTTCACGACAAAAAAAAATACCAACCTCAAATTGAAACAAAAAAACATTGAATCATAAAGTTACACAATTTAACGATTTGAACATGTATAAAAGGAAGTAATCTACATGAAATGATTGATAATTGAGTTAGAAAGGGATATCCACTGTTCATTTTCTTCTTTTCTATGATTGGCGCTACGTGTCAGGAAGAGTCATAAGATTCTTATAAATAAATAATCTTATTTCTTTTACGAATAATGCTAATAATACAATAAACTTTACTGAACGTCATAGACTTTTAAAATTCTCTAAAGTAAAAAAAGATTTAACTATGTATGTTCTGTCAAAGCTATTTAAAAGAACTCAATTAAGGTATGTCTAAATAAAAGTTTAGAAAAATTTGAATTCACCCACCACTTCCGTTGAAAAACCAAATGAACACAATGTTCGTAAAAATACATGTTGTTTGTGTGCAATTTAGTTTCGCAAATCACTTAAGACGAGTCATATAATAATATACCTAAAAATGTACTAAAAACGTTTAGAGATTTAGACAATGAAAAGTCTACTGTTAATTGTAGTTTAATAAACTAATCAGTGTTGACATTATGGACTAAAAAAATGTTATGTAATGTTAAATGTGCTCGTGTTTCCTTTAGTTGTGTGAATACTAAGAAAAAATCACGTAACACGTAACCGGTGACAAACTTTTGGTTTTTGTGTCTTCTTGTGTCGTCTAGAGTTTACAGGTAGATAGATGTATTCTGTAGGAAGATCATATTAAATATTTATTCTCTTCATCAAGACACACACACACCACGCCAACTATTGTTTTCTCAATATTTTGAAAGGCCATATAATATACACGCGAGGTTCCCTGCAGGAATTGGGAAAGCCATGCATTTTTCAAAGTAATTACGATATTGTAATTAGATGAGTACTCAAGTAGCTAGATAGGTGCATATGGCTCCATTTTTGATGAGTGGGAAACCGAAAAAAGGCATGAATCATCTTGTTCATTCTTAAGAAATAGTTAGTTTATCAAATAAAACATTTAGCTAGGGTATGACGGTCATAGTTGCCTACAATTATTAAAAAGGATAGGGCAAGGTGGGGTTTTGAAAAAAAGTTCATTAATATTAAAATATAAGTAATTTTTAAAACTAATTTTATTAAATCATGTTATACACAATCTAGATTTCTAGTGTTTCGCAACTTAAGAAACTGTTGTATCTGTATGTACGTATAAGCTCTAGTCTAGCGAGAGTTTAACAATGAAAGAAATGAAATGAAGACATATTAATTAAAATGTAAAAAAAGTAAACGTTTCAGCTTTAAATAAGTTTAATATAAGTGATAAACTAATACAACAGTTACGAATCTATATTAACTTAATGTAAAGAATCAAATTCATATTTACACAATTTACTTCTTACAGTGGACGTTTTGACAATCCTTTTTGGAGGCTCTCCGCTCTGTTGGTCGTTTAAAAAAAAGAATATTATCTGTAATACAGTTTTTTGCCATAACAATATACTAAATCTAAACGTTGATTTGCAAGCAAGGATTACTTGAGAAAATCTTTTTTTAAATATATAACATAGCTAGATGAATTGCATATTACATAGTTCAAGCTGGAAATTAAAATTGTACGTACATACTTAAGGGATTGGAAACTAATCACGTTTAAGTCATTAACTTTTTTTAAAAGAGGAATATTATCTAGATACCTGTAGGGATTGTTTGAGGTACATACTTGAACAGACTTTTCTTTCAGAAATTATTGAACCATTTCTTAAAATACAATAGTGTTTTATTCGAAGCAGTTTTGTTTGAGAATTTTTTACTAGAACACCAGCATCGATTAAAAGTATCTCTTTGCTGTCGCTTTATGAATGGCCACTTGTCAAAAAAAGATTGAGCTAATGTGTCGACGAACTATTGCGTAATCGTATTAAACAAAAAAATTTACATAATTTTTTACTTAAATTGAAGGTTAATCGTTAATCGAAAGACAGCATTTAACTTATCTCACTGTAGTTGTTTGCTCATTTAAAAATGAACAATTGTCCGACACATATTTCGAAATCATTTTTAATGGTTTTAATTTATGCTGCTGGAATACTTTTCATTTTCTAGAAGAGTGAGTAAATTATTATACAATAATTACTCACTAATCATCAGTAGGGTAAATATAGGCCAAATTTGACTTTGGAATATTTTTTTCTAAGTTCACGGGGAAAAAGCTTTGTTTAGTTTTGTGAAATTCTTTATTTGAGAAATTGAATGTGGGTTTGGATTCATTACCAAATACGTGTTTTATAAGACTATTTTTTACATAATTTAATTTATGGTAATTCGAGATACTATTATTCGTTCAATTCGAGTTAATGGGGATGTAACCGAAATTTTTCTATTTATTCAGCTAATTTAGTGTTATACTTAAACAAAGGTTATGTTACCCGGTTTTGATGTCAATTTTTCTATGTCAAAAAATTTTCAAGATATTTAATTACTACGTTGCAGGAAGTGAGTGAGGACGACTAAACTAATGAACAGAAAATGGTTCAAAAAATAAATCTTTGTTAAAATGTTTTGTTGCATAATCCTGGATGTGAAAATACAGATGAAATGTGAATCGTGTCTTCTCGAAAGAATGCCCTTATACAAAAAAATACATCTTTAAGAATTATGTACTGCTATTTATAGTTAAGAGTGTGTTTTGTGGCTTTAAAATGTTATTTGAGCATGTCAAAGGTAATATTAATGCTAATTCGTGTTCCAGAATCACTTATCAAAACAAGTAAACCATCATCCCATTAATTCACGACAATTTTCCTGTTTAACTAGGAACATTAGTAATGTTTTTGTTCTTTAAAAAACTGGATTTATTTATGAGCTTCAAAACAATANAATGGTTCAAAAAATAAATCTTTGTTAAAATGTTTTGTTGCATAATCCTGGATGTGAAAATACAGATGAAATGTGAATCGTGTCTTCTCGAAAGAATGCCCTTATACAAAAAAATACATCTTTAAGAATTATGTACTGCTATTTATAGTTAAGAGTGTGTTTTGTGGCTTTAAAATGTTATTTGAGCATGTCAAAGGTAATATTAATGCTAATTCGTGTTCCAGAATCACTTATCAAAACAAGTAAAACCATCATCCCATTAATTCACGACAATTTTCCTGTTTAACTAGGAACATTAGTAATGTTTTTGTTCTTTAAAAAACTGGATTTATTTATGAGCTTCAAAACAATATTAATCTTGTACATAAACTTTACATCTCTAAAATGTACGATAATACAAAAAAATGTGAAGGCTTTAATGCTGTTGTTGCATTAAAAATCTTTTAGCTTTGTTCTCAGTAGTGCATGTCATATCAATGATTTCTGTTGGCAGTTACTATGAAGTTGGCTTATTCCTTGCATTCGTCTTAATTGTTATCAGTGCTGTGTAATCACATAATTTATGTAGTAGTTTATGTGTTTCTGTGTCCGAAAAACAAAAAAGCTTATTTAATTTCATGCTACACTCAAGTAATCCCAACCAAAATGGAAACCAAATACATTTATACAATAAAAATCGTAATAATTATTGTTGAATCAATGTTTTGTGTCAGTTTCATTTTAATTTCTCCTCCTGCTACAGCAATAATGTCGAATGATTCGTGTAATTTACGACTAATATTAAATGAATTGCTGTCCTGTTATAATTTTTGCGATGTTATACAGAAAATTCTATTTAAATTATAGTAATGTCATAATAATAATGCTATTATTATACACGTACATTTCCTTATTATTATTATCATTATCAATTAAAAAAGTAATGAAGAAAAAAAAAGTTGTTGATATCGTATGCCATGTTTTTCTATTTACCTTTTTTATTGGCTTTTTTTATTTTTCATCCATCATTTTTGTGAAGCAATTGCTTTCTCTTTGCTGTCTTCTGGCATCAACGTGTGACTACTATTTTGCGAGCTTTTTTTAAATCCATTCTTTCTCAGCATTTATTCTTGTTATTTTGCATGAATGTCATTGTATTCCCTTATCGTGCTTCGGTCTGTACAACTTTGTGCAGTCTTCTGGAGAATGCATTTCACCCAATACCTGCAAGTACTTCCATTTTGATAACGCTTTCGGTGTAAGTTTGCCTCATTAGATTGTTGAGTTGAATGAAGGCGGAGAGAAGTGAGAATACTTGATATATATCTTTGAAAACACAATTTATAAAAGTGATATAACTTTAAGGTTCTCGTATTTCGTGGTGATGACACAAGCTCTACGACTTTCTAGCATTACGAGTTATTTCCTTCTATTACTACTACTGACGCAAATAAAATATCCGATAAAGATAGAGGTGTCATAGTGCCTGCACATTAACAAAACACACAGACATTCTGGAACAGACAGACAGACATGCACTACCAGTGGCCCTTCTCAGCTACTTTTAAGCCAGTCCAACCACACACAAAGAAGTCAAGTGCTAGAGGAGCCCCCAGACAGAAGTATATTTAAACTTGTAGCGCACAATTTTTCTATTAGAAGTGTTCTTTCTCTGACTCTATTCCCTCTTTAAAATGATGATAATATATGATGATAAGCCATGATTTCATCCTTATTGTTAAACAGCGGGATCTGTTTAAACGATAAGTACATTTCATGGATTTATTTTTAGCAAAAGAGGAGTTTCAAGAAGGCTGAAAGGCGATTATTTTTTGGAGTTTTTCATGTAAATCAAATCGAGAAACAAAACAAATGCTGAAAACAACATTTCTTTGTATGGCTCAAAACGAAAAGACAGAATCTGTCCCAATACGCCCCACACATGGCTTTTGGGTGTGCCATTCAGTATTTTCGGTTTGGGGAACACGTAAAACTCTTGATATGATCGCTTTACCATGCCTTTTGCCACAAGTCTACAACTAGGGAAATTAAATTTATATACCTACCTTTGTAAGTGTGTGCATGTAAGTACGTGTTCGTCACATTTTTTATAAAAATAAGTAGTTTAATTGCTGACATTAATGTTGATTACTGCGCTCTAAAAAATCTAAATCGCAAGGCAAGTTTAATAAGTGAGATGTTACAACTTCTCGAGGGCAAATCTCCCACCAAAAAAAAAAGATACTCGTACGCTATTACAATTTCTCCCACAAAAAGGCGTTGAGAGCGAGAGCATGACACATTTGAATATATATACCATTCACAACGTTAAATATTAAAAATATGGATTTTGAGGAAGAGTTTCTCGGACATAAAGACAATTTTCTTATTAAATGTACTTATATTACTCTCATGATACAAAAAAATATATATCTTCGTTATAGACTAAGCTGTATATAAATAGATTAAAGTTAGAAAAGCCTCGGGTTTTAAAAATTTACTGAAGTTTTAAAATGTTTCAATCAATCAAGTCAATTTTTCAGATGTAATGATTGTAATTTGTTACGCAGTTTCTCCAGGATTTTTTAGACGAGGCATAAACAAGCTTACCCACTCGTTTTCTGCTTACGTTCAATCATTAAAAAATGGAGATTTTATTTCGTGGAACAACAGGTGTTGCTGGTTTTTTCCGCTGGAATTAATTATTCTTGATTAATTTTGGCGTGAAATTTGCCTGACGGATTCAAACAATTTTCAATGAGCTTTTACAAATGATCTAATTTTTTCTAATGGGTGGATGGGGTCGCATCATTTGTTTTAGCTTGGATTAAATATACCAAAGTCCATAACCACTGTCCTAACACATAACATTATATGTCTCATCAAATCAAAACTTTTAAAGTGATTACGGCAACATTTGTGCCGGGGTGGGATTGGGTATTGGTTTATGTCTCATCTAATCAATCAATTAAAAACTGAGTCATGTTTGGGTATATTTATTTTTAACGCTTACTTCTCGTCATCGGCGCAGTGGGATCTGTTCAAAAAAGAAACTATTTAATCTTTATTTACAAGAAAATATATCACTATATATTATAAATTATTATTAAATATTTTATTAATAGTTTAAGTGTGTACTCCTACATCTACTGATTTCTAAGCGTTTCATATATGAATACGCAGTATAAGTATAAAAATTGTAAAATTAATTTAAGAAATTATCAATTTATGCAAACCTGTTCAAAGAAAAATACAAATAAATGGGATGACTCTCAAACTCTTGTCGTTAATTTTTTTTCATAAATAAATCTGCATCTTCTTTCATCATACGAAAAAGTCATCATCAAGCTCGCTAAAACTATGTAATATTTAATTATGCTAAAAAATGTTATGTAATTTATGCACGTAAACTATCTATCTTGATCTAAGGAAGACTAATGGAAAGTCACGGGAAGGACAAACTTTTCAAATCTTTCTTGTCCTTGTGAAGCTGGAGAAATTAAGAATTCTTCTTCATTGGATGATGATGACATTGATGAGCACACAAGTTTTCGTCAGTCGGGTTCGATTGGTCACAGTAGACTCCTTTAGATTATGCAGTCGTTTTTCCTATGAATTTTGTAAGGATGCCGACAGATATGTAATCTACTTGAGCTTTTTGCAAACGCTTATCTCTAGACATTTATAATTATTGCACAGGTAAGAATCAATTAATCTTGCGCATGTTTTAGTGCTTATCTATCATCTTGAATTCATTTCGTTTGAACAGGAAAAAAAATCTTAGTAGGTCATGAATTATTAATGTTCAACATCCAAAATCAATGATGCGAATAGATTAAGAAGGTTCTCGAGGATTTAAAAATGTCATCAAGTTGAATGCCTAACAAGACAGAGGTTAGCTTTCAGAGCTATTAAAGATGCCATGCATAATATTTATGGTGGTAAACTAATCAGGATACCTTTCCTGTTTGGAACTCACCGTGGCTCCTGGACTTTGACAGATCAGCTCTGATTTGAGAAGATGTCTGTCATACGTCTTTTTAGTTTGATTAGTCGGAATTGGCGGACTCCGACCTTTCCACTCAGCATTTGACATTCAGCCATGCAAGCATCCAATTATTCGGTGTTGCCTTGAACTGCTAACATTAGACATATCCACGAACTACGTGACTAAAATCTAGTCTGATCTTCGGAATAAATATACATCCGAACCTTAAGTAATCATTATTGCATTGCTCCTTTATCAATTTCCACGTTTAAATCCTATAATGTGTAATGTTTTAATACAAACTCCATGCTTAGGCAAATGCATCGACAGTTACAAAACATTATCAGAACGAGTTGAGTATATAATTCTACATTTTTATTTGAATGGCATGTTACGTGAAGAAATTGAAGAAAGAATGCGAGTAAAAAACTGGCAATGATACAAAAACAACTTATTTAGGTGCGCTTTTCTCTCATTGGTTGAAATGATGGGTTTGGCTGAAAGGCGTGAGTGTGTGTCGGATGTGTCTGCATGTGGTATAGGTAATTGGATTTGGCTTCATAAAATTATAGTGGTGTGCATTAATTGTTACATACACAACTTTTTCGGTAGGTATGTATCAACCTAGAAAAATGCATACATGCTACATTAGTTCGGAAGAATAAGACGCAGTAAATTTTCATTTTGTGATGTGAACGTTTTCCAATAGCCAAAAGCTAAAAAAATGGCTTGTACCGGCATAATGATGTATTTTCTTTCTTTATTATTGGGCATTAGATTTGAGACCCCT
>JAHZMX010003383.1:0-10092 GCA_027743895.1 Seira musarum
GAACATGATGGACAACAGTATCAACAAGACATTATAACAGGATGAAAAGACAGCATTTAACCCTTTACTCAGCTACGTCCTTACTGCTGTTTTAACTGCACTAGTTAGCAATTAAAAGAACTTAATTGTTTAAACAGAGGACCTTTCTTGGAAAACTGTACAACCTGATAATGTTCTGGCGTGTTCAAAATTATCTACCGCCACTAATGAACACTACGTTTGCAGAGCATATTACAACAATGAGTGGAGAGTAGGGAGACTCAAATTCGGAAAATATTCATGCAAAGTCGCCTGTGACATAGGTATAAACGGTTTAGCTGTGAAACTTCCTGTTCAGATTGACGATAAAATACAGGTCCTATTAATCGTTTTGATAAAAATTAATTCAACAAAACTTATTGTAAGCAATACACTTATATAATGAAGGACAAAAAATCAATTTCAGATTTTGATATACCAATCAAGTTCCACATGGATTGGTTACACTGATGAAGTCATGGCATCTGTAGTTTACGGAGGAAAATTTGATGATGGTTCACCAGCTTACATATGCAGATATAAGGATGAAAAGGACGGACAACTTTATCTGGGAAGGTTTTTGGCAAGTTGGAAGGAGTGTTGGTATCTCTATTTTCACAATGATATTGAAGTCAGGGGAAAGGATACTCAACGAATCGAGCTTTTGAAATAGGTGAAAAATACGCGAGGGTTATAGCCATTGCCACCAGGGATATCGCGCCTGTTGTCTTATTGTAGGCAAACAATGAAATATGTCAATATCATTCCCAAAATCTGCAAAATCAAAATTAGGATAAAAAGTGATGAAGAAACTATTTCTAGATCTATAATTACTTATGGTATACTTTCATAGAATTTTAAGTTCAATACATGTGCAAGAGCACCGTATGTAACGGGGAATATGTTGCTTGCTTTCATGGAGACTTCATTTGAGTTTAGGCTTTCCATTATTACATTCAACTGACTTGGTGAAAGAAACTCACAGGTTTCCAAATGACACAACCACTCCTTGAAAAATGACAACTGTATTGAAATGCAAAAAGCAATATAATTGATGCATAAAGTTTACTGTCCAAATCAATTTTCTAAAGTAATTTAATTACTTTATAACTTTAAGAATTTGTGAAATACTTACTTTCTTTGGTATACTCGCCATCAGATAGAGAGGTGGAATGTAGGAAAATATCAATAAATAAATGTAAGCAAATTTTCGGAAACTGGCATAAAAGCTATTAAACTGTAGCGGAAATAGATCAGAAAAAAATGTTGGTCCAAAGAAAATCGATTCGAGTAAACAGCACGTGACTAAATCTCCAAAGCACGAATTGAATTTTTCAGATAGCGTTTTCAATGTTTCAAATGACATGCAAGCATTGGACAAAATTATGGGCAAATTTGTTTTATAAAATAGTTCATCTTTTTCATTATTGTTTGCTCTTTGAAGACTTGAACGGAGTATAGAGCAAAAAGAATCAACACGATTCCATAAGGAGAATGCAACCAAAATCAAAAGGATCCTGGGAAACATAAATGCCGGAAAACTTACTTGTGCTGATAGTTCAAATAAAATATGCTTAAAAATTATTAGGATGTGCTCCAAACTGTAATTTCTTCGTAGAATGTTCCATGTTCTTGGTTTTGCAAACGCGTCGTAGATTACATAGACACGTAGAATCAGTGAAGGTATTATAAAACTACAGTAGACGAATACTACGAAAAACTTATTTCTTAGAATATTGGCTTGACCAGGTTTTTGCAATTGGAATTTGTTCAATCCTCGATGTTGCAAAACGAAATTCATTAGGTCTAGAAATTGATTCTGTCGTAACCACAATACCCTCATCCCACTGATGGACATTCCTGCGGTAAAAAGTTGTCTGAAGAAATAGAGATACTGTGATGGTTTTCCTCCTTCTCCAGGAAATATTGACCTTAGGGAGACAGAGCACTGGTAGAGAGCATTAATTGTGAAAAGAACACATAAAATTCTTTGAGGATACCAATTAAAAAATTGGAATTCTGAACGGTCTTTGCTAATTTTTAGGATGAACCGGAAAGGAGACAGACATAGGTAGTAAGAAATATCCACGTACTGTTTGAGAATTGTCGTGATTTCTGGAATTGAAGTGGTATGCTCACCGTTCGGAATGTAAATGACGCAGGACATTGTGACCTGGGATTAAATTATAACTGGCAATTTATAAGTTTTCTGGCAATTAATGTTAAATGTGCACCGGAGGCAAACTCGCTTTAGTCTGTTCGGCTTTTCTTCTTCACAAGAACTCTTCTTAGAAACCGAAGTAGGAGTGGATTGGACACTGCACCGGTAACGGTCATGGTCATAAAAAAACACACCCACGAGCTAAGCCAAAACCTTGAAAAGAAACTGGGTCACACAATGAATTGAATGTTTATCAATTGTCTAAATAAATAAATATATACAATTATGAATACGACTGCCTTTCTACAATCATGGTCATCAAATAATTATTGTTGCTGTCGAAAATATAAATAGAAAAAAAAATGCTATTGACGTAAATAGGTTCGTGGTTTGTGCAAATAGAGTTTTTTTTATTATTTTCTTCCTCACTTTAAAAAGATTAAAACAAACACTTACTGATAAGAAAAACAACGTCACCGGTGGTTGCCGTTGGAATATTTTATACAAAATATTTAAATTCTATGTTAAGTAAATAACATTTTCCTCTTAATTTTTCTACATGAGTGACGTTTTTTAAAGATCGATTTAATTTACATTGCCGTTGATTGTAAACGGTTTAAACTGAAATGATTCAAGGTCTATAGTGGTGCATTAATTCTTCGAAATTTCAAAAAAAAATTATATTTGAGAAAAATGAAGAAATGATTTGTCTTGATGCTTTCGCAGAAAAAGAAAGTTTTCAGAGACGAAGGTTCTCAAAGACAAAGGTACATACATATGGAATGGAACCATCACGTTTCATTCTACTCTTAATTCATGGTCAAGGTCATATAGTCGTGGCATATAAATAAATATTCAACGCTTATTTCATAGCTTCAACTCCCAATTTCCAATTAAACGATATGTATCTTCTTGTTGTTATAATTGGTAAAACGTAAAACTATGAAAACAATCATTATAAAAGCATGGGCAGTTACCATAACATTGTTATATTTTCTCATTGTTTTGACAAATGAATGTACATTTTTAATTACTCTGAAATGCAGCTGGCATGACACCTGCAAAAAATACATATTGATACCATGTCGCGATCGCGACTGTAAATGTTTGAACTCATCCAGGCATATCCAAGATATCCTTTTGCAAACAAGAACAGAAGAAAGTAAATACATCAAATAATATTATCATTATCAGATCAAATCAGTGGGGTGAAGAGAAATGTATTTTGTCTTGTCCCGGTTCTGTTGTAGCAGAGCAGGATGACGTCAATCATTCTCTCGCCGTTGACCTTAGCAGTTCTATTTTTCTGTGGAAATGCAACCTGTGCATTGTTTACAACAAGCCGTAGTAGTACTCCTCCAAGACTCATTGTTTTGACAAATGAATGTACATTTTTAATTACTCTGAAATGCAGCTGGCATGACACCTGCAAAAAATACATATTGATCAATTCGATACCATGTCGCGACTGTAAATGTTTGAACTCATCCAGTCATATCCAAGATATTTTTTTGCGAACAAGAACAGAAGAAAGTAAATACAACAAATATAATCATTATCAATATCAGATCAAATCAGTGGGGTGAAGTGAAATGTATTTTGTCTTGTCCCGGTTCTGTTGTAGCAGAGCAGGATGACGTCAATCATTCTCTCGCCCTTGACCTTAGCAGTTCTATTTTTCTGTGGAAATGCAACCTGTGCATTGTTTACAACAAGCCGTAGTAGTACTCCTCCAAGTTCAAAAAATCTAACAGAATTAAACCAAAATGAAGTAGATGACTGGGGTAGAGGAGTAGAGGATGGGGATGATAAAGTTCGGGAGCATTACACTCACCAGTGGGCTGTACATATTGAGGGTGGACCGGAAGTTGCGAAGAGGGTGGCGGAGAAGCATGGATTCCAAATTCATGGAGAGGTATTTGGCGACAGCAAATGTGTCTTTTCCGAGTTTCAAACGAATTGTTAATTACAAACTTTAATTATTTTTCTTCCAGATCTTCAAAGATTTTTACCACCTGACCCATTCCAAAGTAGCCAAGAAGAGCCATGAGCCTCATGTGGAGTACCACGAAAAACTGGCGTCTGAACCGGAGGTGAAATGAAGTTGAAGTAATCGTTTGAAACAAAAAACGGTTAATGAACCGGTTCATATTTGTTTTACTTTCAGGTAAAATGGTTGAAGCAGCAGACCGCGAAGAGACGGAACAAGAGAGACCTTTTACCTGCTCTTGAGTGGTCGCCCTACTGGGAGAATAAAGTTCGTCGACGAAGGTGGAGTCGAAGACGACGATCTTTCAATAGCAAAAGCTTTGCATTCAATGATCCCAAGTGGCATGAAATGTGGTATCTGGTGAGGTTGCACTTTAATCAATTTAATCTGGATACGTAAGTAATAAATGTCTTTCATCGAACTTATGGCAGAATCGTGGTGGGGGACAGGATATGAACGTGATGGAAGCTTGGAACGATGGCTTCACCGGCAAAGGGATTGTGATCACAATTCTTGATGATGGACTGGAGAAGGATCACCCAGATATAGTGAAAAACTACGTAAGTAACTGTAACGAACATGTGCACGGCTATGCACGGCGCGAGGCAGTTACTGTTTGCTGATCCATTTCTTCTCTTTTCAGGATCCGTTAGCAAGTTACGACGTAAATAGTTTGGACACTGACCCCCTGCCCTCGTACGACCTTTCGGATAGTAATCGCCATGGAACCCGCTGTGCAGGGGAGGTGGCTGCTGTAGCCAATAATAGCATTTGTTCCGTTGGAGTTGCCTATGAATCAAAAGTTGGAGGTAAAAGTAGATAATGGCGAACACTTTTCAAAATTGGTAAAGTTGAATGCAGAATCCCTTTGTTTAAATTCTAGGGGTCCGAATGCTTGATGGAGACGTTACTGATGCAGTGGAGGCGCGATCCATTTCTCATCAACCTCAGCACGTGGACAGGATAGTAATCGCCATGGAACCCGCTGTGCAGGGGAGGTGGCCGCTGTAGCCAATAATAGCATTTGTTCCGTTGGAGTCGCATACGAATCAAAAGTTGGAGGTACGAAAAGATTTGGCGAACACATTACAAAATTGATGGAGTTGAATTGCAGAGTCCCTTTGTTTAAATTCTAGGGGTCCGAATGCTTGATGGAGACGTTACTGATGCAGTGGAGGCGCGATCCATTTCTCATCAACCTCAGCACGTTGACATTTACTCCGCTTGTTGGGGACCGGATGATGATGGTCAAACTGTGGATGGACCTGGATTGCTCACAATCAAGGCATTTATCGACGGAGTGACCAAAGTACAAATAAAACTTAAGTAATAAAATGCTTCCCATTTTTGGGGGATATGGTGTTCATGTTCAGATTTTGATGTTTTTTTTTATTGTAGGGAAGGAATGGTAAGGGCTCCATCTTCGTCTGGGCATCTGGAAACGGAGGTCGCGACCATGATCATTGCAACTGTGACGGTTACACAAATTCGATATGGACGTTGTCAATTAGCAGCGCAACTGAGAATGGATTTGTACCGTGGTATTCGGAAAGCGTGTTCCTCAACTCTGGCTACGACCTACAGTTCTGGGGGATTTCAGGAGAGACAGGTCCGAAGAGTGACATTTAGAGCATCTTGTAGCTCGGGATTGGATGACAAATGGAGTGGGACGAAAAGGTAACTGTAATTAACATGTGCAGTAACGGAATTAAGTTTAAATATTTCTCGAAAGCTCCAATTTTAAATTACAGTGAGTCACTCCTTCGGATATGGTCTAATGGACGCTGGGGCTATGGTCAAACTGGCGAAGAAATGGAAGACAGTCCCTCCCCAGCAGAAATGCGAAATTAAGGCTCCCCAGACTGATAAGTAAGAAAAGTTGGTATTTAACTGAATTATGTATGAAAGATCTTAAACGGCACCAAACAATAATTCAAATACTTTTCCGTTTCAAGGAACATCGCACCCCACAGTAAAATAACGCTTGATCTCACAGTGACCAGTTGCCCGAACGTCAACTACCTGGAACATGTTCAATCAAAGATTACGCTTTTCGCGGGAAGACGTGGCGATCTCCAGATATTCCTTGTCTCTCCTTCAGGGACGAGATCTCAGTTGTTGGCTCATCGTAAACTGGACAAAACCAAGTCAGGATTTGCTGATTGGCCATTCATGACAGTTCACTGTTGGGGGGAGAATCCCATTGGAAAGTGGACACTGGAAATATGGAATGACGGGCCGTTCTCGGGTATTCTGACAAAAAATAATCATTTCTGTGCATTTATTGAAACGTTAAAGTAGAAAACTACGATTGCTCTATTCTTTTAAACAGCCTCCTTGAAGAGTTGGTCCCTTATCGCTCATGGAATCAAATCAAATCCGAACGGAAATTGAGGAGGGAAAAATTCATAAGCCGTTCGTCACTCCTCCTGTCCTCCTCAACTCGATGGAAGTGCAACATTATTTATGTTAACGGCTTTGATGGAAGAAAACGAATATAATCATAATGAAAATACTGATCGTTGCACTGTAAAAAATACAATGAAATAGTCAAATAAGATGTCCCAATTCGATACTTAAACTGAATAGCTTGGAACTCAGAATGAATATTAAATATTATACGTGAATTTCCAAATATTATAATTTTTATTTTGTTGTGCTCGGACACCAACATAATTGAATTATTTTAATAATACAAAAGTGAACAGATTCGGTCATTCTACAAATACTATAGACGGTCACAAGTCGGATTTTGCAAGTTCTTCATCATCTTTCCGCGGTTCGTTGTCGTCACCTTTCCCAGACATTGAAGCTGGGGATGGCACGGCTTGTTGATCTATTGGCGGAGAATTACTGCTCAAGCTTTTCAAATCTCCAGTTTCAGGCAAGGAAGGTACTATTTTCAATTGTTTCTTAGCAGCCTTACTCCCTTCAGAACTGACTTTTCGCTTTAGACCAATACCAATACCGAGTTCGGGAATATGTCGAATAACCACTGCTAGCAACAAGTGTGTTCGTTCCTGAGGTAATCCTGGGCCTCCAAAAGGAAGTAGGCAAGGAGGCACTGGATGATGCTTATCCAGGGGGATCAGGTACACATCCTTGAGCGGGTAGGTTATACCTCCCATGACTGCGAGTCTCTCTCTGGAGGACCAATACGTGAAGTAGGTCATGTACATTTTTTCATCTTCCGGGCTGGCAGGAGCTAATCTGAAGACGATGACCTCCTTTGACTTCTTCACTTTATCAATGTAGTTCCATAAGCTTTTGGGACTGATGCGACCAATAATGGGTACAGGGCTGATGGGAAAAATATTTCCGGACAAAGTGCCATCGTTATGGCTTACATTATAAAACAATGCGTTGAAATTTCCCAGTTCAGGCATCTCCAACACAGATTGAAAAACTGGCGGCTTTTCCTGTTCTTTCTTTCCAGCGGAAAGCAGGGACGAGTCGTCGGTGAAGTCGGGTGTTTTGATGGTAGATGAGGGAAGTTTTTGCTCAGAATCCACAGATGGATGACCTTCGTCTTCATTTAGCGTTGATTGTTTGGCAGCATCAGTTTCAAAGGTAACGACGGTAAGGGACTTTTGAGAAATATTTTCTTGTGGAGCTGGCTTATCTTTTTCCTGTTGCTCCTCTGCCGTAATATACTTTGCCGATGCAAAAGAAGGGTCAAAACCCGCGGCGTATGATGGAATCACACCAACATCAACTGTCGTCTTTTTTTCTTCAATTGGAGGTACAATTTTCTCTTTTTTATCCGAGTTCTTTAATTCAACCATTTCCTGCTTCTCATCTTTCGGAGATCCTTTATCCAACAGCTTTTGTTTCTTTCCCTCAGCTAACTTGTCCAATTCTGAGCTTTAGCTTCATGTTCCTTTTCTTCCTCTTGTTCACGCCACTGGACTGTTTCTTTAGATGCGGACTTCTTGTATTCACGCTGGCATTCATATTTCTCGGTGCCTACGATATTAATTATAATATTAATATATAATATTAATTTAATATTAATTTTAATCATGAAAAACTAAAAGATTGGCTTATTATTAACTGTATAACATAACTTTATTAAATTTAAGTGAATAGTAATCATGCAAGCATGCATGAAAAATAAGATTTTATCGTGTATTTTATAAAGTCAAGTTTGATATTTTCTAAGACTCTTACAGGAAACTGGGAGATCCTCTTCCTGTGCCTGACCGGAAGTATTGACATTGGTATTAATGAGAATCATGGTCATATCCTTTGAGGAAACGTCATCCATGGAATCAGTCAGCTAATTAAAAGAGATATAAACCGACACGTTCACAATTAAATCAACCAAATCGTTACTAAAGCGTGACAGAGAAAGGACCAAAAGATCATTAATTATTACTCAGGATGGATGATACAAAATTAGATCGGAAGCTTTTTATTACCTTTTGAGAGCACAACAGATCATTTTTGTCCTCGCTATCGGACAGAGTGATGACCTCTTCTTCCTCTAATTTAACAGCTGGACCTTGGCCAGATGAGGGAGATGATGGCTCACTTGAAGACCGTTGTAGCAATTCTAATAATTCTTGGTCCTATAATCACCACACTCATTAGATACATGTCTCTAGGATTCTAGGAGCATAAGTTGAAGTTGGACAAAATATATAAATAAGGAACAAACCGAAAGGGTTGATAGGGGTATTGATTCCAACACCTCCTCGCGCTCTTGACCAACCTCCAGGACTCGTCTATTCATTCCCTGCACCAACATCGCCGCAGACAAACAACCGTCATCCTGCAAAGAAAAAAAACAGGAAAACACGATAAAAAAAAGGTTCAGATGTACTTTTTAATAGAATTCATTGATTAGGGTAGTTACTACTAAAAGTTTACCTTTCCGTAGCCGGGATCCCCCATTTTGATCTCTGAACCTTGACCCACCTTGATTAGATATGACGTCACCACGTTTATGGCAAGACACAGCAGAAACTGACCACCTTACATCAGTTATATATTCAACTCCTACCACTATACTACCCGATTAAAAATTTAAAATATATACCAGGAACGTTTTGCGTTTATGACTTTTAAATATCTTATAGGGAGAACTGAACAACTGTACTGTATGAAATGAAGGGCCATATGAGGGACAAGCTCGAAAAACAAAAACTCCCGCAGCACTCACACAAGACTGCTGCTGCTTATATGCTACTGTATATTACAACACGTGCAGAAAAACATATCCGGAATGGAAACGAACAACGCCTTCAGATTTATGTTGAAGATTGAAAGCGAATTGAACTGAAACTGAAGGTTACATTTTGTTCACATGGCTTTGGGACAGGTCTCTCTTCTTCGGCTTCAAGAAATCCTTCATTTAAGTCTTGTGAATCCGGACAGACTTCATTGCACAGATTAAGGCTAAGGGTCAAGGTTGTTTCCTGTGAAATCGTGACTTGAGACACGACGGAGGGGAGGAGATAGTTTTATTCCTCTACTCAACTATTATTAAGTCACGCGTCACTCCCCCTGGATGAAAATGCAGTATTATTTATTAGTTATTGACGGCTCTAATCGAAGAAAAAAAGAAATCATAATGAAAATTCTGATCTTTGCCCTGTAAAAAACAGTCCAATCCAATGAACTGTTAGTCAAACGCAAATTACATGTTCTGATTAGGTACTAAACTGAATAGTTCAGAGCAAAGAATCAATTTTGAAAAGAATAACGCCCTATGTTCTAAACGTGAATTTCCAAATTTCATAATTTTTATTTTCTCCTTCCCTTCCCATGTACTTGATTATTAACACCATGAAAATGATTTTAATTTGAGTAGGAATTTCTAGAATAAATACACCCTGGAAACATATTTTTTTAAATGAATTTAAACAGTACAGTCGTATTCCTCACCTTTGAAAACCCCCATTTCCACTTTTAAAAAAAT
>JAHZMX010003384.1:0-22311 GCA_027743895.1 Seira musarum
GATCTTAATTTAAAATCACTATTCGCCACGTCTATTTTTACCCTCAATTTCAATAAATATGGTCTCGGGCTCATATCGTTTTAAATGAAATGTTCTACATGATTCAATTTTCATTTTGTCAGACACTTAATTAATTGATTTCATTTGAATTATAAAATTCTTGACCGTTGTCTAAAGCAGTTTCAATAATTAATAAATACATACTTCTCTTCTATTCATAACAACACCAAAGAGTGTGAAACAGTAAATATGCAGCAGAATGTGGTAAAACAAATCAAAGATTTATTTCTATCATTTCGAACTAACAATTCTAAATCTGTGTTAGCGTATATTTAATTAATTGTTTAGACTACGGGAGAAAAGCACAATCACCATAGTTAAGACTTTACATGGTGGTTCGGAGAATTACTTTCAGCAGCGTCGCCATCTTCATTTATTGGAACATCATGACCAAGTAATGCACTATCTTCATCGGGAACAGGAACTCTGCAAATAAAAATTATGAAGACATGTTTTGACTCCAAGAAGTATAATTTTTTAATAGAAATTCTCGATTATCCAACACATATCAATACACTTACGCGTTTACTTCCTGCTCAGCCTGTTTTTCAATTTGGGACTGAGATCGGAAATATTCTTTCCTTGCTTCTTCTAGCAAAACATTATGAATGGCACCAGGATGTGGCTTGGCCATGGGACCAGGCAATGCCGGATACGGATTTCCTCTGAGTTCAAACACCACCATTCCTGCAAATGCTCGAAAAGTAGCTCGCTCTTCTAAAACATCGCTTAGTTGTGAAGGAGCTCTGAGCATTCTTGTGTAAGGGAGTCCACTTGGCCAATCTTTATAACGGGGAACTAGAACCTTAAACAGTTTAGGTACCAAAGCTTCATCTATGATCCAAAATTTTGCTAAATCCATGGTCGGTTTGTGCAAATCTCCATATCTTATTGCTTCTGAAATCAACCTTTCCGTATAACCTCTAGCTTCGTCTGCTCTATGGTATAAAACCTCAATTCGTTCATGTTTTATTAAAGCGGTCACAGTCGTCCGCATTATTTTAATACGGCCAGGAAGTCCCTCCGGGTTAGAAAACCCACGCGGTTTTGGAAGGACTCGAACATTTAAACGAGATACAAGATGGGTTAAAGATGGCTTTCCTTTGGCACCTATCAATTTCCAATTCACTCTGGAAGCCATTTTTTCCCGGTCTCCTTTTCGATTTCTTTGAGTTTTTCAGGGGGCTGACTTAACTGAAGTCTAATGAACTCTTGTGCTTGCTCCTGAAAATGCTGATGTCTTCGTCTTCTACAATCCATTTAATTGCCAATCTCAATCAATACTATATTTGCCACTGTCATAGACTCATACAGTTTAAAATTTAAATTTGCGTAAACTTACTCTGCGTATGGTCGGTAAAAGAACCAGAAATACAAGCCTCCGGTTAAACCTAATGTTAAGAAAGTAACTTTTCTTCCAGCGAATGTCCACTTCGGCTTTACTTTCGTTTCACTCATTACCTCGAACTTTGCATTTGTTGTAGTTCAAAAAGTTAACCGGTCAATCCTCTCGTCATAGACTTTCCTTGGGTACAGGGGCAGGGGAAGTCTGAAAATTGAAATTAAGCAATGGAAATAATGTCATTTGTCACTCACTTCCAATACAAATGCATAATTCAACGATAATAATGCTAATTTTTATGTACCCATCTTACTTCTTGCTCTTTTGATGGCTCCTTTGAACTTTCCACAGCGTTTTTCTTTACTTTTTCTTCAAAAAAGGGTTTCCACGTGTAGACACCACTGAAAATACCAAGCACAGACACAAACAATATTTGACCTTTAGTAAGCCGACCAGGAGTTCTGAACAACATAACTTTTACCAATCAAACATTTCAACAATTAAACAATTTTTTAAAGCAACATTAACAAGAATCGTTGTTTTGTCATTGTTTGGATCCTCTAAAGCAAATCAGCCGCTTACGTGGTGTTTACACCAAAAGTGTGTGTATGGACGGGGTGAGATGATGTGTTTTCTAAAAAAAGGCGCACATGCACTTTCCTCTTTGTTTGTGTGACTAAAAAGAGACAGACGGAAAAGTCAATGAAATGCAGGATAACGTGTCAAAAAGTTTATCTAGCGAACTTCATCTCATCAGTCAATAACACAATTAATCACAATAAAATTAATAAGTTGTGAAAGTGTGTAAAATTAATTTCTAATCATGTCATCTGACGAAGAAGACCTGATTCGAGCAGGAAACTCGGCTCATCGCCAAAGGTTATTTAGCGATGACGAAGAGGATGAAGTCGGTCGTGGAGGGCATGACAGTGATGATCAAAGTAGACAAAATAAGGACCGTCCTGCTGGACGCGATAAAGATACGGATGAGGAGGAAGCTGAAGAAGAAGAAAAGCGTCGAAAAGAGGGTTAGCTAAAGAGTACATTGACATTTTTTGAAATCGTAAAAAGACAATATTATAACGGTTGAGGGTTCGGTTGTGGATAAAATTGATTGATATCATTGCAGAAGAACGTAAAAAGAAGGAAGAAGCAAAGAAGAAAAAACCAAAGGGTCCTGTCAAGCGTCAAATGATAAGTGAAGACATGTAAGTAAAATCGTTTGCATTCTTGTTTCCTCTCGGAAACCTGAATGTCTTAATTACGATTTGTACTGATTATTGATTGATTATTGTACATTTGATTTAGGCTTGGTGGCCCTAATGGAATTTCAAAAATTCCAACCCTGTTTGAAGATTTTAAATTTGGAGGCAAGGGTCGTGAAAAGCAAGACTTAAACATGATTTTAGCCAAACTTGAACATTGGATCCATATGCTTCATCCCAAACAACCTTTTGATCAATGTCTTCAGAGAATTGAGTTTCTCGGATTAAAGCGAAAAGTTGTGAAGGTCAATTTGAAAAAGTTAAGGATGGGAATGTTGAACAATTTCGATGCTGAAGAGAATGCGCTTTTGGAGGACGATATGATGGAGGGTGATGATCTCAACTTGGAGCATGCTTTGGAGGCAGCTTCTGTGGTAGGAGGGATCAAAGAAGGCCGAACGTCTCAACAAGAAACCTCAACGTCAAATAATGTAAATGATGATGATGAAATTCCTGATGACGATGAACTTGCCGAGTTAATGAATCAAGACGCAAAGCAAAAAGAAAATCCGAAGCCTGCAAGTCATCATGACGAGTTTGAAGATATGGATGTAGACTTCGATGAACCATTTGACGACGATGATGACTTTCTTCAACACCAGTTGGAGTTGGAGAGACAGTTAAAAAGAGCCGAAATGGCAGAGAAAGAAGCTCATCCTGAAACAACGTCGGCCTTAAATGCTCTTTCCACCTCTGCAGTTGCTGATGCCACCACAATATTGATACCCACCTGTGATGTACGAGCGGCGTTGTCATTGAATGAAACAGAAAGTGTCGCTGATAAAACGACAAATAATGCTGAAGTTGATGAAGAGTCAACAACTACCGAAAAGCCTTCTGATGTCGATGTTAATACACCTAAAAAGTCATCGGAAGCAGCCGAACCCGTTGGCAATGAATGTGAGGCTGCTGCAGTTAATCCAGATAACTTATCGAGTGAACCAGAACCTTCTGCCATTTTAAATACTGCAGCCACTGAAGATGATAAACTAGATCCATCATCATCCAATTCAGAAACCAACAAAGAGAATGAGAAGCTAGTATCAATCACAGAGGGAGAAAATAATGAAGACGGTATCGACTTGGATGATTTAGCGGATGACTCAGACTCAGATTGAATCTACCTTTGTTTAAATTGCTGCTTTCGTGCAACCGTGTCATCATAATCTTAAAATAAATTAATGACTTCTACGTTTGTATTTTGTAAACAGACTCGTTTTACTGAAAATAAATGCGGTTTTATTGCGACTAACTCTAACTCATAAATAATTTTCTTTTTAATCTTATCTTGTTGTGTATGTATCGTATTACTTCAAAAATCCGAAACTCTTCCTTTCCTTTCCCAATCACCATATCTAGTTGGCTCAGGTCCTCTTGGCCCTCCTACTTCTCCTGTATGAGGGTTTGTATTGTTAGGCCAAGGTGGCAGAGGTTCCTTCTCTTGATAAGGATGCATGCCTTCCTCCAATTCGTCTAGTTTACCTAAATAATAATAATTTTTGCATTGCAAATATTTTCATTTTCCTTTTTTTTCACTACCAAAATGACTGGTGTCAAAACCAACTTTTACCTATGGGAGTTTTGCCCCTTCTTTTAGGTTTGGCTGAAACCTTCGCCTCACCATCAACGACTTCTGTACTTGCTATTGCAGATGGGCTATCCTTTAAGAACACATTCGAATTTGAAAATCGTCTATTTGAAGAAGTAAAATACAGTTTTCCTTTTAATCCGTATCGGTTTGTAACCGTACAAAAACTCTTAACTTTAGCACAAAACATTCTGATTTCGCTCTCAAAGTTTTAATGAACTTTTCTCATTACACTACTTATTACTAGTGTATATTATAATGAATTAGTAATTAAATTAATAACAGCTCAGCTTCACAATAGAATTGGAGTTATTTTCCTGTCTGTCTCGAAAATGAGAAAACAACATGTGCAGATGAAGATGGGACGGGACAGAGAAAGACGGAAAAAGAAAAGAATACGGTCGAGTTTTCGTGTGGTGAAATGAAATGGAACAAAGGATGCACAAATCAGCTGGAGGTGGTCGACATGAAAGCCTTTCATGAATTCCATCTTTCATTCCATACTTCGACCAAGCCGACAATATGAACCAACCGAAAAAGAAATGAGAAGAAAGCCAAGGTATCAGCCACAGGTGTAATTATTAATTAACCAAAACTTGAATACATAATTAGATTCGAGATAAATGTCAAAAAGTATTTTTTCTCCTCAATTCTGAAAGAAAAACCAAAACAACAGGCATTCGCTTTCACTTTTCACTCTCTTGCAAGGCAATACTTAGATAACGAATCCATACATCGTTTATTTCATTAGCTCTAGAAGGAAGACATAATCATCAGATCACTCATCACATCACAGATCAAAATCATTAAGATGCCTCGGGTAAAGCTGCAAATGAGATGGATTGGTTCCTGGCATTTGTGCAAGTCTAACAAAATATGATCAAAGAGTCAAGCTTCTAAACNTCACTTTTCACTCTCTTGCAAGGCAATACTTAGATAACGAATCCATACATCGTTTATTTCATTAGCTCTAGAAGGAAGACATAATCATCAGATCACTCATCACATCACAGATCAAAATCATTAAGATGCCTCGGGTAAAGCTGCAAATGAGATGGATTGGTTCCTGGCATTTGTGCAAGTCTAACAAAATATGATCAAAGAGTCAAGCTTCTAAACTAATCCGGTAATGTAACCTCCGGGTATTTCAAAGTCTAGCTAGACAGACTAGAATTTTGTATGTATCTTTTTTTTATCAAGTTACCAATTCATGCTGGCCTTGCTTTTTTGCTTTTCTTCTGACTAGTTAACGTTTTGTATTATTTGCCTGTGTAGGTAAAGATGGGCAAAAATTCATTGAAAAGAAATTCAAGGAAATGTATAAATAGAGTCAAATTAATTCATTCCAAGTACATCTTGGAGGAATAACGTTTGAAGGTGAAAAAGTCGTTCTTTAAGATGGGAATGAAATAAGATCAGAATTTTTCTCATGGCTTTTTTTATAAGTCTTCATCTTTCTTTGCAATACGCTTTGAAGATTTTGAAGAGATTTCGCAACATTTACAGTTTTAGCGTATCTTGTGTCTTCCAGGAATCAATTTTTCAGCCGTTTCTTCATTAGTATTTTCCCCGACACACAAAATTATCTCCTTTTCCCTGTTTTCTCATTCTCCATATTTTCCTTTCACTCGTCTTTCTCACCTCATCACGGAAAAAATCCCATAGGAAAGGAAAACCCACCACGTTGGGGAGGAACATAAACTAAGATTTGGATGGAATAGCTAATCTGTTACTGGAAGCTAAGAAAAGTCTTCTATACTTAATCAAGATCATCAAAAGGAATTCCGCAATGAACCAATGTTACGAAACTATGATGGTTGCGTTGCACATGAAAACGCTCTCAAAATTTCAATGTGCAATTTGTTGAATAATGGACAACTTTTTAGTTTGGGGTAAGGTGAGATTTGTTCCTTTTCCTGCTCTTCCAAACCGAATACAAGTCATATGAAGCGTGGTTTAAAATGGAAAACCGAAATAAATGAGTGATAACGGGTGCCGGGTATGCTCTTAAACATTCTTCATCATGCATTTATAATTTGTGACCTGCTTTGACGAAAACCACATTCTCTTCTGTTTTCGTAATGTAACATGGGTCTTACAGGTTATTTATTCCACGTAGATTTTTCCCTTTTCATACCATGTAGCCGTAGCCAAAATAATTATAATTATATAAATCATGACGCAGAGGAGAAGGTCTCTTTCTCTTACGAAATAATAAGACAATGGTGACCATAATCGCCTCCTAAAACAAGCTGAACATAACTTTTCATCTGTTTTCTTTTTCCCATAATTCCATTTTGATTGCCACATGCAACATCATTATGTAGCGTCATCATAAAATAATAATCCGTTTTCCACAGCCAAAATCTCAAACGCAAAGGGAAGCAACAAACAGTAAATTCACTAGAAAAGCTTAAGCTTTCTTCATCTAAAGGAATGAAACCAAACAAGCCCTATAGTCAAGTCAATTACTCTTCATGAATTATATAACTCGCGCAGAAAAAGCACTTTTATCTCTTCTTTTGTTTCTCGTCCTATTTCTTTCAACTTGAATAATAGTGCATAACCGGGGAAAAAGGAAAAGGGTGGAAAAAGACCCAAATTGGCATTTATTATTCTCCTTTTCCATTTATTATCGTCATCATCACACACTTCTCCAATTTCGTCTTCCAGAACCTTCCTCCCATTCCACGAGTTTTGCCAAAATGTTATGTAATATATAAAAACACACTTTTTTAAAACGGCGAAAAAAATAAGTTCAAAGTTAGTGGAAAGGGAAAATGCTAGGAAGTCATCATGAACATTATCATTATCTTCGTGGACAGGTTCGGATAAGATGAAAGGGTTTTGGCATTACCATCCACCCACAGTCAAGTTCCCTACCGCCTTCTCAATCTCATTCACATTTCATGCAGAAATGTTGCCATCAGCCGGAACATTACTAAAAAGGCGAAATGAACGGCTGCTTGACACTTTACCTTCAAAAGTAATTTTATAGCTCATGCTTTCTCATCCAGAGAAGTGTACGGTTGAAGTGGGAGCCCTATCTATCTATCCTTACTCAGTTCGTTCCCTTCTCTTCAAAATAAGCAAGCACGAACAGAAGGCAAACTTTTCGGTGCGTTTTTGTAAAGTCTGAGTACATCCTTAGGAAAAATGAAAAAGTCAAAGGAAAAAAAGCGAACATTTTTTCATAAGCTTTTCTAGGAAGTTGGGAAACAAGCGTTGAATATGAAAACTGTTTTTAAATGAAACTAGAAGCAGACAGAAGGATAGGTAACACGGAGTAATAGAGAGCTTCACAAAAGATATGTCAGAGTCAAATGCAGGCAACATTTTTACGAACCCTGAGCTGAGCACTTTACATTTTAACCAAGTCAGCGAAGAATACGACATAAGGGAAAAATAATGGATATGAAAAGAAATGGATGAGCTTCTTTCACATAGTTATTTCCCTTTATCAGCGGATTCTTCTTTACCGCACACACGGTTAGTGGAAAAGAAAATCGTATCAACCTAAAGTATCAATGTGTATAAGCCATTGCACAATAATAAGGTTAGCATTTTCCCGTTTCCACTTTTAAAAGAGAATGGGAAAAACCGTTTAAGAGAATGTACAAAAAAAAAAAACAATGTAAAATTAAATGATACGAAATTATGCATTAGTCTTTTTAGATGCACTCACTCAGGTATATTCATCAAAAGTTATGTAGTATCATCATTACAAAGGTTTTTTAATGATGAACTTTGCTCATACCATTTATTTGTAGGCGATAAATCTATTGGTTTTTACCATTCTGGTTAACCCTAGCAAAAAATCCCTCTACGTCCACACTAACTTTGTTTTGTGCCTAGTTAGAAGACTGGGATCCATGAAGGAAGCCAAGCCTATCCACCACCAAACAACTATCCAATGCTGAGAGAGAAGGAGAGGATTCTTTTCAGTCCATGCATTTTAGGCATATATCTATTAGTGCATTAGTATTATTTGCTTTAAGTTTAAAGGTAGCAAGAGCAATAAAACCTTTTCAGAGATGCGATGGCAAAAAAAAAGCTTTAAAAAAATCCTACATTTTTTACTCCCTCTTTAACATTGACGGAATACATTCATATGAATATCGTGAATACTACAATAATTGAAGCCTTTTCGTTTTACTCCTCATTTCTAATGCTGTTGCATATGGAATGTTGTTAATATTTTATTTCTGCTGCTTGCTGAAGAGATAAATGTTGATTACTCCAATGATAAAGAAGACTCACACTACGCGTAAGTAGTAGTTTGTGGTGCCGATGCAGAGCTTTGAATTGAAACATTGCGACTTATTGAAATATGTTAGCGAAACTCGCAAGACAAGGAAGAATTAAAATTAGTGATACACATCCGGATGAAAAACGTATCATTGTAAAGTATGGAATGCATAAAGCACGCAATGCCACCTTCATATGTAACTTACAAAAGATATTCTGAAAAGGATGAATATTATGAAATAATGCAATGTAAAGGGTAAAACTAAAACATGAAAAAAAAACGTGAACGAGAAGAAAGAAAAACTTTTTCACTCAATAAGTTTTGACTCTACACAAAATATTCAGCGACTCAGCTCGCAAATGTCTTTTGTGCGTAAAACAAGAAACTTGAGAAGAAACAAGAGCATTTTTTATCTTTACCTCGAAGAAAGGAATAATGTCTTCTCCCAGAAGTATACTTAGATTACATGAGGAAAAGGATGATGAGAAGGATGTAATGTAATGTGGAATGGTGATGGTGACGGTACGGTACTTCTGGTGACGAGACAAGAGAAGACAACCATAAAAAAAGAAGTGTACAGCTAACTGCTAAAATGCATCTAAAAAGTCGTGTAGTGAACATAATCATGAGTCGTGTGGAGCGATGATGAAGAGAATGACGATGATCTGTCTCATTGTGTAATTAGTAATTACTCAAAAAAATATACGAAGCTCCGCTGTGAAGTTTAATGGACAGAATATTGAATACAGGAACTGTGCGCTGCTGCTGTTGTCGTCTTCATATTCACAAATTTTGAATAAAGGATTAAGTAATAAATGCAATTAGCAAGATTGCGATCCAAGCAAAGCAGACTGACGTGATTGTGGCAATAAACTTTGTGACTAATTCAGTGAAGCATATAGGACTAAAAAATAGACAGATGTGTTCGTTATGTGAAGGATGAGTAGATGAGATGACATCTTCGTGGATCATCAGTAGCAGTTTCCAAACAAGCTGAGCTGTATACTTACATAAATAATACTTTTTTAGACCTCTGGATAAATGGTGATGATGCTTCTCATCTATAAAAATTAAGTGCGGATGTTTACGTCGAACAATTTGACGAAACGAAAAATCTTCCCCTCTTTTCACTCTTGTCTTTGAGAGGAGCAGAAGTTATCAGTGGACGTGCCTGATTGTGAGTTAATTAGGAAAGAAGAGGCTTTATTATTATGGGTGAAGCGAAAGATTCTTAATGAAGTTCCATTCATCGTCGCCCTTTTGCTGGGAAAGAAAAGTGTGTCAAACCATGTTTTCTTCATCTTCATCATAATTGTGTTATGCTCTTTAATCAAAATCAAATCATTTGAGCTAGCTTAGGAGAAAAGTAAAAAAGCAAAAATATTGGGATAAAAGTTAAGACGAAAAAAGCAAAGGTTACTGCGGAGAGAGAATCTTTTCATTGGATTTCACAAGTAAAAATTTCGTGGGCAGAGCGCACAGAGGGGAAAAAAGCGGAGGTGGATGCGTAAGTAGTGCTTCCAACAGCAAGAAGGTCAAGTTACTCAACTGGGGATCTTGCTACAGACAACATCGGAACAAAATAAATTGTTCCATTAATTTCATAGAAAAACAAAGGACAAACGTAAAACAAATTTCAAAATTATTCATTCTCTTTTGATTATGGATGGACCTGATTGTGTAAAAGACAAAAGTGCAAAAATTATCACCTGCAATAAACCTGCAATTTATTCAATTAGAGTGGAGAAAGCGTACAGTGCGTTTGAAGAAACTCTGATTTTATTACCAGTCTTATAGCCAAGTCTAACTAAGAAGCACCTTGGAGTTGTGAATGGCGACATTGCACATCACATCCCACAAAATATTTGAACAAATTAAAATGGAAAGTTGAAGAATCTGCGTGATTGACGAACGACTGGGTAGATGGGAAAATCTCGAACCTGACCGAAGAGGAATACAACGACAAAAGCTTAAAAACTTAATAATCATTCAAAGCTCTTCAAAGCTAACAGTGATCTCTGGAGGAAACGGTAAGAGGCAATAACAAATGTTATATTTAACCAACGTATTTGTTCTCGACTAAAGAATTGTTTGCATTGTTTCAGTCTGGAATGCGCGTTGCCTTTCCCAACACGAGAAGAACATGGTTCTTCGATGCCTTTCCTAGGTCAGCAGTCAGCACATATTGATTTTTAAAAAATATGTGTTTCATTGTAGGACAACGAAATTAAAGTGCATTTTAAATGTTTTTTTTTCAGTATTGATAAAGTCCCTAACGTACAGTCGCCAGTTCTTGTGATTCATGGTACGGAAGATGAGGTTATCGACTTCTCCCATGGTTTAGCCATTTATGACAAGTGCCCTAGAGCAGTAGAACCTTTATGGGTGGAAGTAAGTCATTCGTTCCCATATTCAATTTAATTTTTAGTCATTAATTTTGTTTTGTAATCTCATAATTAACCATTACTTTTTGATGATTCAGGGTGCTGGTCATAATGACGTTGAACTCTACAATCAATATCTAGACCGACTCAAACAATTCGTAACGGTGGAGCTGGTTAATTGATGGTGGGCTTTAATTTGTATAGAGCTTCACATCTTTTATTATCGACTTAAGACGTTCGGAACAAAAAGTCAACGTCTTTTTATATTCGAGACTGTGCCGCTTATTACGATATCACCACCACCATCTCATCTTTACCTTTTAAGAAATAAATAACCTTTCAGTCCAACCACCACCACCTCACCTCACGTTTACGGATACATGATACAAATCACGTTTTTACCACAAAGGTTCATTCATGTCATATTCGTCGTTTTTTGGGATATCAATAATTTTGATTGATTGAAAGAACCACATGATATCATCATCTTCAATGAAATTCATCTCAAATAATTTTTTGCATGTCTAGATCAAGTTGATTCATACTTACTTTTTTTATGAATATTTGTCAATAATATAATTTTGATAGCATAAATCGATAGATATATGTGTGTAATTCTAAACATTTTCTACCTTGAAATCACAGTAATAATGTAGAGATCACAATATCATTTGTACCCAAAAATTACCATTAAATTTTAAGTCCAAAATATATAATATCTAGTTACTATTATATAAATAGAGTTTTATAAATTTTTAAAATTTGGAAGTTAACCGTTATTGAATAAGAAGGAACAATTTTACGTTTGCGAGAATTTTAAAAAAGTTGCATGCATGCATACATGAATACGGCACGACACTTTAAAAGGTCGGTCGCCAACTCCACAAAGCATTATGTAGTACGCTTTGTCTATGGGTTGCTTGTAGTGTGATGAGGAGTAGACTCTCTGGGTATATTATATATTTTGCAATTAATAACTCTTGACTTTGCATGAATGAAAGGAAACATGATGTTTTTAATGTTTCCAAAAATAACTTTTAATTTGATCATGTAAGCTTGTCTGATAATGTAAGTTACATTTAGTTTGATGGATTTTTTATAATTTTAATTGCAATTTTTTATTCTTGCCATTCCTTTGTAAAAAAAAACTGTGGGTCTTCCTATTTCATTTGATTATAATAAATCAATTTTTTTACGAAATGCACGTAGCAAACTATCAATCATTGGCGATAGTGTCAAAGTATACATTAACATTATAAAATACGTTTTAATTTATTACGGTGTAGTGTACAAGCTATCTTACTTAAGCAAATGAATAGAGAAGATAGTATTGATACTTGCATTTTATCATTTCATTCGAATTAAAGCTAAGTAACACAAATAGAATACACTTGAATATGTATCTGCATTAGCTTTGTGAGTTTTGATTTGATCGTAGAATAGGTGTACACGTTCCACGAACTACAAATCGAAGCGTAATATTTTAAAAAAGAACTATACTTTTCAATATTTTAATAAAAAAGACAAAAAAATATGGAATAAGGTGATAGAATATTTAATGCATGAATATTACAAAATGGGAAGGAAAACGATGATTTTTCTTGAATCCTATCTACCTAAAAAAGAAGAAAAAATATATATTTAATTTATTACTTTCCTCGGTGCAAACACTTCAAAATCTCTATCGTCCTTGTTAAATTACATAAAGGATAATCAAAATAAGCAGTATTCCTGCCGAATAAGTTACGAAATCTGATGTTCATAATGATTCTTAGGAAAGTTTCAGTTTTAGATTGGCTAGAGATCATTGGTATTTTGGTTCCTTTTGATGTATGAATAATCTGATTCTCAATCGTTTCACAAAATGAGATTTTCCTGTCTTTCTACACAAATTCTGGGAATCGAAGAAAATATGATAAAACTATAGGATCAATCAATGCAAAAAAAAATAAATCTTAAGTAGGTATGTGTTTCTCAAAATATCAATGATAATAATTTTTCTTTGCAAATTAATAAAAGTTTGACTTTTCCGAGTTTCTGGCCCTAACTTAATTTGACTGGGATTGTAAACGAGTGTATTGAAATATGTATTCCAAAATCTCAAATATAAAATCAAAGCGGAATTTCAAATCTAATTGAACTGTAGTGTATCTGTTTTAAAAGAAAAGTACCTTATTCTACACGACTGCTCTAACAACATTGATATTTTTTATAAATATACTAATTATTTTAAACACTAATTAAAATGTTCACTACGTTTACCCTTTGAATATTTACTAACAACATCTATTTTAATTCTCTTATGTACCATGATGTAATGAAAAATGAGATGTATTTGAAAAATGGGATGGGTTTTGATAACACAAAATAGCCCCCCAAAAACATTCAATGATCGCTCAAAGTCCTTGTAAAAGCGTATAAAACTCAATGTTTCTGGAGTATAACTACACATATTTTTCACAACGTACCTCCCTCAAATATCATATTTGATTTCGTACAATAGAATAGGTAATTATAATGTAAGATCCCTGTAAACTCAATCAAGAATTAAATGAACGGAATCGTGTTAATTATGCTTCTCTATTCTTAGCATGTATTACATTAATTTACAAAAGTTGAAGTAAGAATGTAGGTTCTAAATGATTTAGATCTTTGGAACACAATTTTGTCAATGATTGCAACTATTTTATTTGTAATTATCAACCTATATTAACGAATCATATTATTATTATTATGTATAAGAAAAATGAAATGACTTGATTTTTAGAAAATTTCATTCATGTAATGCATCAATTGTTACGATCTATTACGTGATTGTTTGTTAGTTAATATTAACTATAAAGTAAATAGTTCACCATCAACCACTTTAAGTTATATTCCTTTTTATACTTGTATTTTCTAAGATTTTTATTATTTAGATGTTTAATCAGCAAAAATAACTGAAAGTGTTCTCCATCATCGTAAAGTAGTAAAAAAAATAACTCCTGTGACTTGAGTAAAAGAAAAAGTATTGTCAAAACCGGGTATGTAGCTTATTGCATGCAAACAATTGCACAGGATAAAAATGAAACTATTCTCGAGGTACATTATATGAGCATGTTTGCAATTTGGAACGAGAATACTTTTATTAATTTTGAAACCAATATAATAATATGTATTATGAAAGAAAGGCTGAAAATGAACAAATAAAAATGTTGAAATGATAAAAGACATTTACTGCAAAACGAGGAATAACTTTGGCTTTATTTTTAAATCATTATTTTGATTACCTATTAAATATTGTGCGAGCAGGTGCATTGTTCCCATTTAAGCACATAATTTCACCTTTGTTCAAGGCAGGTAATCATTCAATCCTGTTGTTTTTTTGTGTTTGTTTTCTCTTTTAATATATGTACTTCTATGCATTCTCATGGTGCGAACGAACTCATGGGCTCAAATTGTTACTGGAATGAATAGATCGACAGAACGGATGAGAATGAAGTGTAGCTGGAAGATGAATATAAACTCAATGAAAATAGGAATGACAGAATGTTATGCCTTAAAACAGCATGTATACATGTTAGTCACACATATGACGGCAGGATTTCCTGCAAGCTTAAAATAATTAAATGTTATGCAACGTGGACTGTGGACCCAAATAATAGTACTTGACCTTTTGCTATTTACTAAAGTTGATAAGATTAAATTGAAAGTTGTTTTTAGTATGACTGCAGTTTCTCTGTATTTCTGCATCGCATGATAGATTATAGATCAGACGATGTGTTTGTAACGGTTTTAATAAATACACAGAAAAATAATTAATCAAATTAAACGCAGCTCTGCCAAGCAAAGTTGAACATCAACAGTTTTAACATGGGGTCTACATCAGCAATAGATGAGCTAATAAAGTTCAACAACCAAACCGCCGGCCGTGATAAAGTTTTTAGGTAGAAAATCAAATCAATATTAATGTTTTAATTTCAATAAAACCAAATGTAAATATTTTCTAATGAATATGTCAATTTTTTTGCAGATTAGCACAATACACTAGTCGAATTATTTGGCACTCGTTGTCAGAGCGGAAGTCATGTGTCAATTCAGCGGAAAAGGCAAAGCGTTTGGATGCAACTTTAGGGTTAATGCGAAGAAGTAAGTGCTTTTGCAAATTTTAACAAAACTGACTACAGGTGCAAAGAATGAAAAAAGTCTTTGTTCATTTCAATGAATTACATAAAGCAATGATGCACAATAAAACAAAATTGTTTTGTATAGTTCTTCGTTTTGGACGCTTCTACGAAACACTTCATAGCGCTCTTCCAGTAATGACCTCCGTGTCCGACCCAATTATCAGAATGACCTGTGTTCTTTCCAGGATATCAAATGCTTGCTTCATGCTAATCGATCATGTAGTCTGCTTGGATAAATTGGGATTGCTCCCGCCAAAAGCAATTGACGCTTCAAAATGGGACAGGGTCTCCACCAGATTTTGGCTCTACAGTATAACTCTAGGGTTGGTCAGAGATTTTTACGAAATTTCAAGAATTTACAAGGAAGAATTTCAACAATTTTCCAGGTTGAATAAAAAATCGAAATCTGTTCCTCGCCCGTCGACATCGCGATCAATATCCGGCGATTCTGAAGAAACAAAGAACAAAAGCTATACCTCCAAACTTCGAAAGAATGTTCATGTTGCCGAGTTTTTAGAACAAAGTCGAATTCTGACATGCTGCGTGAAGGATCATGCAGATGTTGCTGTAGACACTTTAAAAAATATTTGTGATATTTTCCTCCCATTAAATTCTTTAGGATTTGTAAAACTAAATCCCGCAACCGCAGGACTCTTAGGAGTCATAAGTACTATCGCCAGTGCGCTGCCAATGATTAATCCTATGATTAAAATGGTTCCTGCAACTTGAGTCTAAATTGTATTATAAAATTACGTACTTATTTTTGATTTACATTGTATACCGTTAAAGGTTGATGACATGGCTTTAAAGAATGTAAATTGTCACAATTTTTTAACATTAAATTAAAATATCCTTGTTAGCAATTTAAATGTTTACAAGTTATTTTTAATCATGATCAACGCTATTTGATATTCGTTTTGCCATTACGGCGAAGTTTTATGTTCCTCTTCAATTTTAATCGGATTCTATTACAACATCTGCGGCGTGTTTCATATTTCATGGAATAGAATTCATCATGTATTCGCTGAACTTATACTTTGGGAATTCCTATCATTTAGTTTCGAATGACTTTGTGCATCTGAAAAATTCATTAAATTGAGGCACATGCCAAATAAAAAAATATCTTTTGCGCAGCACCTCAGTCGTTAAAGTTATTACTCCAGTTATCAACAGAAAGGTTTTACGGCTTTTGAGTCCCGTGCTCAAGTAGCTGGTTTTGCTTTTGTTGGAAAGGTGTACAATGCATTTTAAATGCGTAGTAAAAAAATTCTGGCTAACTCTTTGACTCACATCCATTTTCACAAAGGACATTCGATGAGTGATGACGATATCCCCGAAGAGAAATATTGATGTCGTCATTTGCATAGTCTCCCATTCTCAAGTATCCATATTAAAGTTAATAGAAAAGGTTCACAATGACGTCGAAAAATTTGCGGAAAAGCCGGCAGTACCACCTGGTCTTGTGACCTTTACATATCCTTACATTTCATAAGAATTTAAACAGTCAAAAATTCCCTTTATTTACTGAACATGTGTAGCGCTCCATTTATTCTTGTAAAGAAAAAAAATCATATTTTTTTAGCCTTGCAAACTTGGCCATGAATTATCCGAAGGAAACAAACTTTCCCTTGCTGACCGTGAAAGTCGTTTTCCATTGCATACCTAATCGAATGCCTAATGCCATAATCTATCTATGGAGCATCTTAGTACCTGGTACAAGGCACATGCAGTGTTCTGAACAAAAGTCTTGACATTTCTTTTTAGCTGCCAAAGCAGCTTGAGAGAGCGCCCGAATACGAGCCAATTGCAGTTGTACCATGCGAGATACTAGATTAAACTTTTTTTTGTGAAAGCTATTATGCTTTGAGAGAGTAAACGCAGCAAGTGAGTGGGTAAACTTTGATTAAAATTTATGTGATTTGATGATGACGCTTATTGTGAGGACCGGGACCGTGACGTGTGGACTCACCAAATCATGAAGCAAAGACAAAACCATGCTCAATTTCATATCACAATTGCTCCTAGTTTTCTCCTCATTTAGTAGCAAACATCCGCTCCGCTTCACTCACCGCACAAGACTCACTTATAATTATAACTTGCATCTAATTTTTTGCTTATTCTACCTTATTGTGTCTTTACAATGGTTACCAATTATCTACAATCTTTGAAAATTTATCATGAACAGCTCAGGTGTGTCTTTTAAAAACATCATCAGCTAGTTTAATAAAAGCGAAATGATGTTGAATAAAATGAGAAGCAAGTGGTTTTTTGGCATTTGAATTTCACTCGTAGACAGTCGCAAATGCTAGAAATGATCCCTTTTGTCATCTTAATTGCTACGTTCATATCCCACACACATGATTTCGACCAACTCACTCATGTTCTACCACTGTTATCGTCGACCTCGTCGTACTATGTAATTAATGCTAATTAGAATCAGTCGACAAATGGTTATACCTAACGTAAAACCTAAACTTCATGGATTGGTTGGGCAGCAGCAGCAGTAATAATGTCAGAATCAACCTTTCCTTCGTCGTAGACAAACAAGCACGTTTGCATTTTTCACAAATGTGAAAAGTGACAAACCCTTTTTGCAGATTTTTTTTGTGGGACTGAGGTGAGCAGGTGAGTGTCCCATCGTCATAACGAAGTGACAATGTCAAACCTATTAAAAGAATTTCACATCGTGATTGAATTTATTGGTCTCCCTTTACCCCAATGTGGCCGTTTTTCTTACTTCTTCGAAATATGTAGCTCGTTCAATTCAATGTAAAAGAAGGCGAGTATGATGAGTGAGCGGACCACAAGACAATGCAATGTAATGGTATATTGCACTTTTTTTATTTTGGTCATTCATTGCTGCCAAAATTAATGCCAAATTTGTCGTAGAGCGTTAACGATCCTATTCATGTCATGCCAAAAGCCTAAACAACTACACATGCAATTATTCTTGTAGTTTTAATGTTGTAACTCACATTTCTTGCGACATGGATCATATGAAATCATGTAAAAATGACTTTTATTCTTAAATCAAGAATAGTGTTCCACCTTCTCAGATTATGACAAAAGCAATTTTTCCTAAATTACTTTTGTGATGAAATTTGATGTGCGCATGATATGCGGTCTTGTTATCCATCATGTTACATTTTCCTCTTTGATCTTCAAAGTTTGCTTAAATATTCGGCTCTATTTCTGATGCACAAACATTGTATGTTAATTTGATTATCTCTTTTGCGGATGCAGTGTAAGTCGTTGTCAGTCATCTTTGTTCTTCCCCCGCCGGCAATCCAACCAAGTTGAGTTCTTACGTCATCTTAATATTCATAAATCATCCAATACAGATAATATTTTACATGGCTCAGTTTATGTCATAATACTTATGACATGCCCATTTATGATTTTAAAAACTTTTTACCTTCAAATGCATGACTGTTTTAGAAAACAAATCTTTATGAGTTTTGTAGCCAAAAAACAAGGCGGTCTTTTTTCCCCTTCTGATAAGTGATTTTTAACGACATGTCTAAAGCTTCCTCACATTACATTAGTCTCGTGTGTTTTAGAGGTCGTTTATACTCGTTTTTTTTCAAGGAAATCACTACTTAACTTTCATGACATCCAAATCTGCAGACTTCTTCTGCATTCCCACCCTAAAATCTTTATGTTTTACTAAATAAAAATGCATGATTATGATTATTACTCAGACTTACTGAATTTGAACGTGTCATCGTGACTTGCTGGAGGATGCCAAAAAGTCACACACAAGTCACTAGAGTGATGTAATTATTAACTTTCGTAGTTAATCGGCTTAATTTGAAAATGAGGTCAGCAAAAAAACTGTCGTTCGTTCCAGTTTCAAAAATCCCTTCGAAACGTTCTATGTATTCGAAAGGCCAAAGTCCAATATTGACATACCTACCAACAGCCGCAAATCGCGTGGACAATGCAAATCATTTGCTTTTGGAAAAATATTCTTATCAATCATTTATCCAAAATCTCGAACGAGCCTTCAACTTTGTTTCTTCTTTATACATAAATACTTTTTGTACATATCTTATCAGTGGCCCAGCCTGTACTGGATTGGGGCATCGTGAGATCATCTCGCAACTCATGATAATACCGTTTTGTTTAACTTTCAACAGGGAAATAGTTTTTACATGTTCCTCAAATTAAGGTAGGTACCAGGCACCACATTCTTTTCAGATAAGCATAATATAATTGAATGGAATGGACAAAAATGACTCTATTGAAGAATTCCGTTGTCGACTATTTGACTTTAATATGAAGAAACGAGAGAAACGCAAATAGGCAGTGATTTCATTTTTGTAGTAGCTGTTTGTATTTGCATTTGATCGAAAGATGGAAAAGAATCAGGCATGCTTTCCGTCCCGTCCAAGTCCAACCGCGAGCATATCATAGAGTAACGAGTAACGAGTAACACAAAAAGGATAGGAAATCGGCTCAATAAATTTTTTTGTCTACCTATGTCTTAGGTTGCCTCGTTCCTAGGTTCTTATTGCCCATCTTGTCTTGTCCTTCTCTTAGACTCTTTCTAGCTCTGATCGTGAAGTGAGGAAAGCGACGACCGACCCACTTGCTGCGTGTGGACTACTACTACTATAATGTGGAGTAAGTGATCGATGCTTAGAAAATTTGCAATCAAAAATTTTTTTTTCCTATTTTTTTTCTTGATAACTTGTACGCAATTCACTGAAAAATGCCCTCTTGTTATTGTTTTGTTCCCAGTGATGCGTAGGTGACGTAATAAGGAGAAGTGGTGGTGGGTTCGAAAAGACAACAACTCCAAAAATAGTGATACAAATAACACTTGACTTGGTGACGCGCAACGCTTCTTCGTGAAGATTTTTGAGTGGAGTCACAAACGTAAAAAAATGTTGACAACGTTTTAATTATCGACATGAATTAGGGGAAGATGACAAGTTGTCGCTGATAATTTGGCAAAAAAAAATTGAAGGGGAAGAGTGAATTGGGCAAGATAAAACAACGACTGCTGCTGTTTTACTTAATTTTTCTTTGGCAGAGATTGGTTACCTCGAGAGAAATTAAATGCACAGGTGCATATTTGGCACGTGTGGAAGGAGACGGAAGAGTTTTGAGGGTGCTTTTAGTGCACATGAGTTGAAACTGAAAGTGTTCTGGTTCCTCCTGGACATATGTTTTTATCAAGATAACTTTACAGTGTTTTCATTTCCAAATTGAAGTCGTAGTAGACACAAATTAGTCAAGTTTTTATTTTATTTCATTACTTTTTTTTTGTTTTAATATTTACTTAGGAATTTTACTTATTTCAAAGAGATCAAAAGATATTTAGTCACAGTCAAATATAAAGAGTTAGGCACAAAAATGTCGGGAATACTATTCGCAAAATGTGTATCCATTGCGGTCATTTTCATTGGATCTCTTCTATGTGGCCTTCTACCTGCATTTAGAGTGTTCTCAACATTTCCAAGATTTGCCTTGTCATTACTTCTGTCATTTGGAGGAGGAATCTTGATTGCGACCAGTTTGGTACATATTTTACCAGAGGTAAGGAGTTACTTCTTCATTAAAGTATTTTTATGACTTTAATCTCATGTCGGACTAATTCACTAATCATGACATCATTTGATCTTTTGAGTAGGCAAGGGAACTATGGCCGGACATCAAGTTCACACCGGAGATGTCCCTATGTGTTGGCATTTTTTTGGTGTATTTTGTGGAAGAAGTAGCGCATTGTCTAGTTTGTCATGATGTCCATTCCTTAAGTCATGGTGGAGGTCAGTTTGCTAAAACGATTTTGCGATTAGTATTTGTAATTGAAAATTAGTAAATTGCATAAATTGTAAACTTTTCGGGGAAATTTTATTTCTAGTAGGAGGTCATGGTGGAGATGGACATAACCACGGAGTTCATGTTCATCACGAGGAACCACCTAACCGGTGTGATGAGCCAGCAGCCGTATATCTTTTTGCAAAAGATAATAATAGTAGATCCGGTGAATACTCTTTGTCGAATTCCCATAATCATAACCATCATCATCATCACCACCATCACTCTTCGGTTGAGATGGAGCAGCAAGTGAAATTATTTCCTGCCAGCAATAATTCTACTCATGATGATAGCAAAGGGCCTGTTCTGGATTCGGTATTAATTGAATTGCTTACTAAAATAATAAATAACAAGTACATCATCATCGTTATTGTAGTTTGGCTTTATTTGAAGTTTAACATTTTGTAATTTGCAGAAAGAAGATAAAACTAAGCTAGTTGCCAGACTCCGTTCGTTGGTCGGTCTAGTGGCGCTCTCCATACACGCTGGCTTAGAAGGTCTCTCAATAGGGCTTGGTCGAAACGACTCCGACGTTTGGTATTTGCTCGCAGCTATATCTGCACACAAGCTCGTGATTGCATTTTGCCTCGGTATGGAAGTGAGGGCTGCATCTTCCTCCCCGTGTACCTTAGTGTCGACCTCGTCATCACCAGCTTTCAAGTTCCGCTATGTCCTCTTCTTTGCCTTAATGACCCCTCTGGGAATTGCCGTGGGAACCATCATAACGGAGATAGTCAACGATCCTACTGAACAGACTGAAAACACTCTTGTTGCTGTGCTGCAGACTTTGGCAGGCGGAACCTTACTCTATGTTGCCTTTTTCGAAGTGGTCCTGCGAGAAAGGGCCAGATTCTCCGGGAAGGGTTTAGCACAGCTTCTCTTCGTCGTATTAGGATTTGCTGTCATGACCCTGCTAGAAATATATGTGGGTGGACACGACCATTCCGGTGGAAAACATGACCATGATCATGATGATCACGATCATTCTTCTCATGAAGCCAATGAGACTTTTAGCACTACACTGCCTCCTTTAAATTTAGTTGCCGCAGCTGCATTGAAGGCGATCGATAATCTTACAATCACTTAAATGTGAAACTTGGCATTAGTTTCTTTTACTAACATGAAGAGTTTATAGGAAGAAACTAAGTTTACTGTTTAATTTGTAATTACTGATGGTCATCAAACGTTGCATCTTTGTCCTTTGATCAATTGTCATTTCATTTTCTCCCTCTTTGTGTGTCCAGAAAATACCGTTACAGCAGCTAATGCGAATATCATTACACAACATAAATCGAAACCATATAATTTTATTTATAATAATCCTTTCTCTGGGTTTGCGCGTTCTGCATACTTTTTCCATTAACATAATTAATATTGTGTACGGGAAATCACAAAAGAAATCAATGCAATTATAAGATGGTCTATGAGGAC